>JAABOM020020452.1:0-18463 GCA_011800125.2 Solanum clarkiae
CCAATCCATACCCATTATAACATCAAATTCCACCATTTCTAGCTCAATCAGGTCAGCCAATGTGTCACAGTCACAAAAAGTTACTACGCAATCATAATAAACCCTTTTAGCCATAATAGATTCACCAGTTAGCGTAGACACTTCAAATGGTTTGTTTAATAATTTGGGTGTTCTCTTAAGATTCCCCGCAACTAGTTGAGTGATGTATGGTAGTGTAGAACCAGGGTCAATTAATGCATATACATTATGTGAAAATATGGGCAATGTACCTGTGACCACATCAGGTGAAGCTTCTAAATTCTGCCGACTCCCCAGTGCACGAGTGCGATTCTGGACTCCACTAAAGCTAGCTACCCCTCACACACCTCTACTACGAACCATAGGTGCTTGCTGACCCCTACCTGCTAGAGGAACTAATGACGATGATGCAATAGCTGACCCAGTAGGTTGTGCTATACCACCCATACATCTCCTCGGGCTATCCCTCATCATATGCCCTGCGCACCACACCAATAACAAAAGTCTGTCCCAATATGACATATACCTGGATGATTCCTTCCACACTGTTTACAAGGCTGCCTAGGAGTCATTGGTTGGCCTGCCAAATATCCTGTTGTTCATATGCCTTGTCCCTCACCTCATTGACTAAACTGATTACTTTGAAACCCTTAAAATTGTGGTGTAGCACTGGCTGCAGAGTAGGAGGATGATGGCCTAGGCGGTCTATTAGAAAACCGAGGCCTAAGCTCACCTTGGGGTCATGTAAACTGCCCTGTGGATCTGGCTCTTTTGGCCTGCCTCCTTTTCTAACTCTTATGTCCTTCTTCCCTGCCTCTGATCTTCTAATTTTTGTGCAAAAGCCTGCATTCTCACTATGTACATATCTTTGTTCAAGGAAGCAATTGTGCAGTCTCTAACCAGATACGTGTCTAAACTATTTACATATCGATGAACTCTATCTTCCACAGTAGCAACTATATTATGAGCATACCTTACACTCATATTCCCTTGGTGGAGGTTCAACAACTAATCTGTATGGGCCTCTCTGATCTCTAATTGCATGTAATGGTCAATAAATGCCTCTCTGAACTCTTTCCAGGTAGTTGGAGCGGCATCAATACCCTTAGATTGCTTCCAAGCTTCATACCACAATATAGCCACACCCTTCAGCCTATATGTCGCTAACTCGATAGCTTCTGTACCACTCACATGCATAACATCTAAAGTGCGCTAAATCTGATCAATAAAGTCTTGGGGATCTTTATTAGGATCTCACCTAGTGAAGGATGGAGGATCCAAATTAAGAAAATCATATATCCTGGTACCAGCTGCCCTATTTGTACCACCTGTATCCATAATCAGACCTTCCTGCCTTTGACCTTGACCAGCAACTATACAAGTCAATAGCTGAACTGCATTTCTTAGATCCTGCACGGTAGCATCAACAGGTGGTTCTGGAGGAATTTCACTACTCTCGGGTTCACCTGGAACTAGAGGAGTTGGAGATGTCTGTGATAAAGACTCTTCTTGAGCCTTATTCTGTTGTCTCACATGACTGGGTATACCAGCCACCACTTCTATTATTGCCTTCCCTTTACCTTTATTTTTCCTTGTTTCAGGCATACTTGTTGTACAAGAATTAGACATAATGCACCTATTACACTTGACTTTATGGCACGATCTAAAGAATGGAAAGAAAGTAACAACTCCTAAATTCCACGTAGCCTCCTTCTTATAAAGGTGGTGGGCAACACATCGATAAACAAGATTCTACATAGACACGGCTTTGTGGACTCCTTAGGACGACCCGCTCTAATACCACTTTTGTCATGCCCTAAGTTCCGTTAGACGGATTGGCACCCATTACCGATAAGGCCCGAAAGAACCAACCTGTATCTATGCGCTTTCTATACATATTATAGGGGATTTCTACATTTGACATGCCATTAAGAAAACAAACATCGATAACAAATCAAAAGGAAATTCATATGGCTAGGCCGTTGGGGCCACAATGTTTAAAGTACGAGATAGGACCACACTTTAATTTACATAGTCTACCAAGCCTCTGGATAATGAAAAGTATTTGACGATGGTCGGGATAGGCCCCACCTCGATTAACTGTACAATATAAACATATAAGCTTTAGACACATACAAAGCCCCGGAGTAACTTGGAGCTTGGTAGCAGCTGCATACCCTATACTCCTATTGGTGAGATCTACCAATACCTGTGCCTGCAACATGAAATACAGGTCCCTCGTAAGGGATGTCAGTACGAGATAGTGTACTGAATATGTAAGGCAGGATATACTGTATGTGAAGTAATAACTCAATTGAGACGATGCACTGGTGCAAGATTAGAGATCACTTTTGGTTATACTTTGGAATCTTGTACTTTATGTTCTTTATATTATTTTGCCTTTACCGTATAATCTGTGCACAACTGTAACACAAATGACCAATCGATCAGTGCTAAACTGTATCATGATCATCCCTGGCTAGGTTCTTCCTTAACCCCTCGGGCTACCACCCATGATAGGATCGTCCCTGGCTAGGTGATTCTTCCACCCCTCGAGCTACCACCCATCAATAAACCATATACTTTACCTTTCAATTACCTTTGAGATGGTTCTTTTGGTGGTCACAACATTAGAGATGTAGGATTGTATATGTAGCATGTGACATGTAGATAATCATATAAGACAATAAGACAATGAAAAAAGAGTACGTTACACAAATAACGAAATGCGTACGAAATGGAACAACTCGTGAACTTTATTTAGTAACAAAAACCTATGTAACTTGGTATCCAAGCATGTATGCAGATTTGAAAGTGACTAAGTATGGAAGCATGTGAACATTTCAAAGAGTGGAGACATGGTTATTAGTTTTTTCGGAGTTGGCAAGTGCCTTTGTGTGCCAATGAAGAATCTAGATTTCATGCCAAACAATACGAAATCAAGTAGCCTTACATACCTCGTTGTATGACCTCGTTACTAGCTCGAGATAAGCTTCCCTTCCTCCAAGTTTTATCTACAACATAGTAGGTAATAAGACTAGTATTAGCAGCAAAAAGACACTTCTTGGCAGCTTAATATCACAGAAACTAACACCCGGGCAGAAAGCCTACAATTAGCGACGCAAATGCATTCCTTCAATCCTTTTACTTATTATCATATTTTTGAACACACATTCACATGTACACATCATGTGCAGGCTATTTTAGTGCCAAAATAGTCTTAAAAAAGCCCACAAATCACCACATATAACAATTCTACACAACCTACAAATGGACAGCATAACATTACCTCCCTTCGCTATATTTCGACGTCGACAATTCCAACCCTGTTCCAGCTCTAATCAAACTGTCAACAAAATTTGCACATAAAAATAGTACTAAAATAGTCTTAGAATAGTACCCAAGAGTTCATGAACGACATGAGCCAATAACCTTCCATCCAACAGCCCACAAGTTCGAATCAACATTACACTTAAGATAACACAAGAAAGCGCATTTGTTAAATGAAACCAAAATCAGGGCAGTAGACTTAGAGTAGTAACTATAACTCAACCATGTTAAGAACATAAAATTTTCCTCATAATACAGCCCACAAACTATAGAGAAGTCACTAAAACAAAAGGCAAGTGTGCAACAACTTTCTAAATACATGTTGTCCCAAATTTCTAGCACAAACATACTATCATATACTTGTTATTTTTCATAAAAAAACTGTACTAACACATGTGTAAACTTACTTAACACTACCTTCAAGGTGTAGTGATTCTCTAAGAACCCTAGAAGTTCCCTTGTGGCTGCTTGCTAGGTTAAGAAATAAGACAACAAAGTTTTGAGAAAGCTAAATTTTTTCCAAGTTTGAAAGTGAATAAATGTTGCTGCTTATAACCCCTTTTTAAAGTACTAACTTGGCCGCCTTTGTTTTGAAACTTTGACCTATTAATACAACATATTATCAAGTTGGTTATCCAGCAGCTTGGCCCTTACACTTTGCCTAAATGGGTCTCCAAGTTGATTGGCTTGAGCTGCCCATTTTCCAACTTTCTGTTAGTTAGTTTTGGACCCAAATAGTCAAGCAGGTTGTAGTACACTTGGGCCCTTCTATTATACTTCTTGGGATGAAAATGTAGTACATTTATGATGCTAAAACATAGGCCAAAGTCACACCCTTAACACAAATTTTATTCATAATCGAACTTGGATAAATTCGACGTCGAGCCTCATCTCCGTTTAGCTAGCAAATTTAAGCTAAGCAAGTAGGTGACTCACCTGCTAGCTTACTAAGTCCTAAAAGCATCTCAATTCTCTTACTTCATTTAAGGCAATGATCTCCTCAATTTGAAAAAAAATGTATACACTCGACCCTCTTAAGTGTTAGACGCACATATCCCCCAATAACATAAGATTTGAGCACTTTTAAAAATGGGCGCTAATTTTACCAAACCATATCATGTTTCATTTGCGTTGTATTAGGATTGTTCGGTGTGGTGTGTTACAATTAACTGTGAGTAATTAATCTAGATGGTTATGGTCGAATCCACAGGGAATACAGGGCTTGACTACAACAATTCACTATTAATCATTTCGAGCATCGATAACTAAAATCTCTGATTTGGGGGGGAGGTTGTCATTTAAGAATAAAAGTAAAAGTAAATACTATGATATTATGAAAAGAAACACTCAAATTTAGGGACAACTTCAGAATTATGTTCCCCATGATTCGTTGATTTGATTTCCCTAGACATCATAACTATAAATGGAAATCTGCATGCAGGATGGTAAGTTAGGTTCTTCCAGCTCTCTTGTGAAGGTAAAGGTCTACCATGGTGCATTGTTGGAAACCATGGAGTGCCAACCAATCGTTACTCATTCACCCAGTCAACCTCCCCTTGGTTAGATTTGGTTGATTAGATGAAAACACATCAATCGAATACTGTCATTTACTTCCCTGTTCCTATTTGTCACTACCTTGGTTAGGATCATGATAGTAGGAGGGGTTTGGTGTTGGCCACCACCAAACAACAATCAAAATGAAGGGAAATAAACAATACATGCAAAACCACAAATAGAAATACAATTAGTCTTATCTCAAGTCAATTACTCATGGTTCCTACAACCCTAAGTTGTCGGAGCTTAGATACTCATGGCTAAGATAAAGACAACGAGAATTCATATAAAAGACATAATTGAGGATTTTACCCAAAGCTATGAGTAAGAATACCACCACAGGTTGCAAACTATAATCTTTGAAAGATGGAGAGTGGATACAATGAATGATTTGCAATCCCCAAAAGTGGATTTTCAAAATTAAAAATTAGATCCTACCCTAAGACTCTAAAATATCTAGAGAGAATATTCAAAGTCTATTTTCAAAGATTCAACTCTGGATCTCTCTTTTTCTAAAACCTAACATAAAGTACTTATAGTATTTACAAACATAACCTTAAAAATTATACAGAATAGACAGCTGGCAGCAGGTACGACTCGTAGGGTGACCCACTAGTCATAGTCGGGGTTTGGTATTACCCACTTTGTATTTTTCAATTGACTGTTATGACCCACTGGTATGAGTCATTTCTTGGGATACTACTCGTATGCTCCTCCCATAATCAAGGCCTTCAGTTTGTGGTCTAAAATTTTGGCTCTCCATTTCTTACTACGAGTCCACCTATACAAGTTGTACTGAGCCTACGACTCATAAAGTGCCCTTGTAGGGCTGATCTCCAATTAACAGATTCCTAATTTTTTCCTCTCTGTTTCTTGCTACAAGATCACCCTATGACTCGTAGCTTGGGCCACGACTTCAACAAAATCTGCAATTTTCTCCTGAAATCATGCAAACCTATGTTTTCTGCAATAAAAACACAAAAACACCATAAAACCATAAAAAGTCGCGTTAAGGATTCACAAAATTCCTTGTTTTAGGTATCAAATGTATTGTATTTTGATGGCACATCAATGGGTCCGCATTGCGCCAGTGACGTAGACTGGTATATGTTTTTCGTTAATTTTTCATTTTAGCCCAAGGGCCTTGGGGTTATAGATCCATGCCCACCTTTGTGTGAAAACACCTATATTTAGTCATTTTTCAACTCTAAATCACTCAATACCCTCTCAAAACCCTTTCTAACACTTAACCAAATATTTCATCCAGATTCAAGTGTCCCAAGCTTAATTCCGGATCTCAAGAACTCCATTCAAGCTTCAAGTCTCCTTCAAGTCTAGATTAAGAAAACCCAAGTTAAAGGTATGCAGGTTTCATCCATTGGGTCCTTACACCTATGAAGCCTAACCTTCCTTTTACAAATATTTTATGATTTCAAACTATATTGTTTATGACTTTCTTTTATTATGAAGTATGACCATGATTTATGTTTATGTTTTACTAAGTATTGTTGATTGTACATGAACAATTATTTTAAGCTTGTGCGATGAGTTAATCTTGTCTATTGATACTATGCACCATTTGATATGTAAGCTATAAACTATGATGAACTTTTGAGATGGATTTCATGATATTTCATTTGGGGTTTTACTACAATGTTGGTGGGATGATTTCGAATTATTTCATTCACTCTATTTCACTCTTGACTTGTATGATTTTTAACAAATATCATAACCCACGATGTGTTTGATGCAATACATTTTGAGGATTCTTAATGTTATTGATGATATATTGAATGGTTTATGAGTCGGGTGACTTCATGATAATTTTGGGCTTTCAAAATGTACTGAATTCATGAACATGTCTATGATGTTATAAATGTCAAATTAAGCCCTTTTTCATGGTTGTTACCTCTTATATGTCATTGGTATTAATGCAAGGTTATTGTATGATTATGATATACTCTCAGGTTATCATGTTATCCTGTTTGGCTTGCCCTGGTAAGTAGGCCACACCTTGTCGAGGGGTGTCATGCCTCACTCACCTTGTCGAGGGGATGCCATACCTCAATAACCATGTCAAGGGGTGTCATTTCTCGGATTCCAAGTGGTAGCCTACTCAGTTTATGTCGGTTAAGGTCCCTTCCTACACATGTGTTATGTAATATAGAAGTTGAATGATTTACAAGTATGTTTTACTTCAAGTATTGATAATACATATTATATCGAGATTATACTTATCTATTGCCTTCAATTATGCATTTTGACTATATTGACATATGTATTATTTCATTGTAATACCACTTACTTAGTACATTCAAACATACTAGCGCATGCTCTATGCTTACATGATTTTATGATGTAGGAATCAGAGCTCCTTTTGATCGTCTTCCTGCACATGGCTAGTTTTCTTCTCCAAGAAAGCTTGGGTGAGTCCTCAACTCTAAGGACGATATCGACTTTATTTCATGTTATATTGAGACTTATTTCTTATGTTAGATTCTTAATATTATAAGGAGGAGCCCAAGAAGTGTCTTTGACCTCGCTTCATTCTAAAGTAAACGTGTTGTTGGATACTATATTTGCATATGATTCCAAGCTTAACTCTTCTTATTATTTCTATGTCTTTGAAAATATTCCTTTAGTCCTGATCCCCTTTTCACTTAACATTTTTATTGCTTATTTTGCTTCTGCAATGAAGAATATGTGCATGTTACGAACAAGAGGCTTGTTTGGTTTGTCTTCGGACTTCTCATTCACCATGTCACGTCTAGGTCCTAGGTTTAGGTCATGACAAACTTGGTATCAGATCACTAGGTTGTTAATGGTCCTCGAAATCCAACACACTATGTTGATTAGAGTCTTATTCATAGTTGTGAATTAGGCCACAATTATGAATGGGAGGGTATGAGGCATTTTTGGAAATGTTTCACTTCTTCATGTCTATATCATACTTTCGATGTAAGATAAGGCTTCCCCCCAAATAATGCTCTTTGATCTTCTAGATCATACAGTTTCAAAGAGGAATACCAAGGAAGGGCCATGCACCTGGGGGAAAACTGGCTTATCCCGCTCCCCAAGCCCCTTAAGGAGAAAAGGCTTCTCAATTCGAGTTCTGGCACGCCATCACAATGTTGGCCCATGATATAACCAACCAAATCAATCATGGGGCTTAAGTTCCTCATGCTCACACTTCGGCTTCTAGGTTGAGGGGTTTCACAAGAATGAACCCACCAGAGTTCCACGAGTCCAAGACGAATGAGGATCCTCAAGAGTTCATAGTTGAGCTGTACAAGGTTCTATCCATCATGTTCAGCGAAAAAGGCAGAGTTTACACCATACAACCTCAAGGGGTTGGTAAAATATGGTTTGTGCAATGGAAGGTGGAGAGGGGAAACCATGATACTATTCCTTGGGAGGAGTTCAAAGCCGCCTTCCTCAATCGGTCTTTCCCTATTGAGTTAAGAGAGGCTAAAATGACGGAGTTCATGAATCTTAGGCAAGGTTCCATGTGTGTGAGGGAGTATGCCCTTAAGTTCAGCAAGCTCTCCGAGTATGCTCCTCAATTGGTCGCCGAACCTAGATCAAGGATGAACAAGTTTGTGCCGGGGCTGTCCAACTTGGTAAATGAAGAATGTCATAACACGGTTCTTGTAAGTGATATGGACTTGTCTCGGCTCATGATATATACCGAACTACTTGAGGAGGAGAAGCTTAGGAAGATGGGAAGTAAGGATTCCAAGAGGGCTCGATTTGATGGTGGCTTCCAAGGTCAAGAGACCTCCAATGCTCAAAACAAGAGGTTGGCTATTGATATGGTGTCTAACCCAAGGTGTCATGATGGCAACAGTTCCGGTGGTTAATCTTATGACCCAAACTAGGGCCTAGACGTTACATGGTGCAGGGGACCCCGAAAGAACCACAAGCAATCCTTTTAACATATCATTACATATCTTTGGTCGTGAAAGAAATTAAACAATAATAAAAGAGTAGAAATATAGGCATAGGGACTAAGGGGAAACCTTCATTAGATAAAGCATCAAGAGATTCAAACTTATAGCATCATTACATACTTATCCAGTAATGCATCTAAAAATTGAACATAGCGGGGGCCAAGACAAGCAACCGGTTCACTCTCATAGTAATGACAATAGGTAATCAAAACATACATGAGATAATCTAAACATAAGCTTGCGAGAAGGTAGATATTGTCCAGGGACATGAGGACTCAACAAAAGCTACCTTGAACAATCGGTCTAGCCACGTGGAGGAGAATCAATAGGGGCTCCGGTTCCTATATGGTGATATAATATAGGCATAGAGAATACGTTAGTACGTCTGAATGTACTAAGTATGTAGGATGTAATGCAACAAGAGATAGGCAACATAATCAAAATATATATTCATATCAAGAGATAGTATATTAGCAACATAGCATGCATGAACAATGCTTGAAGTAAAACATGTTTGAAAAAAATCATATGTACATAACTTGTTTAACCCGATAAAGTGACAATGTTAAATCATCCAAATGCCTTGTACTATGGGGTGAGGAATATAGCATAAGTCATAACCCCTTCTGTTAGGTAATGGGTAGTATATGAGGGTAAAGAGATAGCATAGTTCATAACCCCTACACGTAAACATGAGATAGTAAATAGCACAAGAGGGTGGAAGGTTGCATAGGTCATAACCCCTATATGTGAGCATGAGATAATACATAATATTGAATCACATATGAGGGTAAGGCGTACCCCATAGTTCATAACCCCTTCATATACGTACCTTGCATAACCTCAAATCATACACGAGGATAAATAGTAAAACATCGTTCATAACACCTTCCTATAGATATGAGTAAGTGAGTAGTATTGATTCATACATGAGGGTATGGTGTAAAACATAGTTCATAACTTCTACATATAGAGATTGGCCTTGTACTAGAGGTTAAAGCATATAACAAAGTTCATAACCCCTTCTAGTACGCTTCTCGATTCACAAAAGCATAAACCTTAGCGTAAGGGCTCAATAACTCATCAACAATTCCCAAGAACATAACAACATGAGAGCCAACAATACACATGCAATACCATAGGTACTTTACATGATTTAAACACATATATATACATTCCTCTCATCACCATAAGTCATTTGACTCATAAGCCATGAAATAGACCAGCAAAAACTCCATAACCCTAAATCGGACATTTTATCAAACACTTGGCGAGTATGTAGTGCTGGTGTAATACCATGCAAGTCAAGAGTGATATCATGCTAGAAAATTAAATGTAAAACCATCAATAGATACCTTGTAACACTCTCAAGCAACATACATCAAGACCTTTCATCAAATCTCACCATGTATCTTTGATTCAATGCTCAAAACATGCTAAAACAACCATACTTTCATGAAACCCCAACATATTGTGCAATGAAATTCATAATAAGTAAGACACAATAATAAATCATTTTTAAATCATGCAATTTTAAGTAAAAGAAAGCTTATGTATCACGGGTGAAATGAACTCATGAAAGAAACCCACATACCTTAGCTTTGGAGAATCCTTGAAGAAGACTGAAGATGGAGACTTGAATCTTAAATGAGAACCTTAGAATCCGGATGAGTTTTAGGACTTGAAATTTGGAGATGAAATATTGTTCAAGTGCTTGAGAGAGTATTTGGGAATTTCTTGAATTATATGATGGTGAAATAAGTCTATGTAAAGGTATTTTCACACATGAGAAGACTTAGTCCCATGGACCAAACATGAAAATTGGCACCAAAATACTATAGAGGTGAATCATGCCACAAACGCACACCATACACTGGAAATTTGATATTTAGAAAAATAAAATTGCGATTTATTTGCTCTAAAATTGGTGTTAGACCCATTTCCTACTCAATTTGACCACCTAAAGAAGAATATGAAGTTGGATTTTTAAAATAACTCATGGATTTGTGATATCGAGAATTATGATTCTGGAAATTTTCGAAGCACATGCTCGGGTATTTGTGGTGTCATTTCAGTCAATGAGTTTTTTGATGTTCTTCTCGATATTTGAATTTATGGTAATGTCTTTTTCTTGACCAATACCCTGACTATGTTTGTGGATCTCAAGAATGGAGTCTTTAACCTAACTTTGATATGTGTGTGGTAGCTTTGTGGATGGTATATTGATGTATGTTTATGGTATATTGATGTATTTATATTGATGTATTTTATGAAATGAAGAAGAGCTTATGAGTCATTTGAGGGTGATGTTACAAATCTTGAGAGATGAGAGGTTTTTTGCTAAATATGAAAAGTGGAAATTTTTGTAACTAAAAGGTGGCTAGAGAGGTTCACCGGTTGGCTAGATTGGGAGTGAGGTTGGATGAAGTTGAGAATGGTAGTGTAGTGGCTTGATGGTTCCAAATCCAATTTTGTTGAAAAGGTCAATATAGAGCAAGACCTAGACCCCGCTTTGCTAAAGTTGAATGCTTTGGTGGAAGACAGTGAAGTGGAGCTTTTATCCCAAGGGGGAGATGGTGTCCTTAAGCACTAAGGTGGGCTATATGCGCTTATGTTGATGACTAGGTTCACTTGATAGTCCCATCTATGAAAGGGTGTGATACCCTTGACAAGAAATGGAAATTGAGCCTAAGGTTCGCGGGTCCTTATAGAGTGTTGGGGCGAATTGATAAAGTTGCTTATGAATTGGAATTTCCTATGGAAATGGATATGGTTCATTCGGTCATTCATATATCTACGATGAGGAGATGTGATGGTGACCCAAGAGCTAAGGAACTTGTTGAGGTTGTGAGTGTTGTGGAGGGTGAGATGACCTATGAGGAGGTCCCGGTGGAGATATTGGATGGGCATGTTGAAAGGTTGAGGAACAAAGATGTATCGTCCGTCAAGGTTCTTAGAGGAATCAACAAGCCAGTAGCATCACTTGGGGTAGCCGAAGCGGATATGAAGAAGTGATATTCGTACCTCTTTCATTCTATTCAAGCTTAATATAGCAAACTAAACCCTTTCTATGATTTCAAGTCTTCAATTTCGGCCCTTATGTCATTTTGCATGCATTCATGTTCATGGTAACAAGTTTGTGGTTACTTTTTGACATTCATGTTGAGACTTTTTGAAAATGATGTTTAAATGCATTTGTTGCATTCGTGTTGGGCTAGAATTTCCATGGTTACTTCTCTCATGTATGTTTCATGGACATTTGGGGATGAATGTTCCCAATGGGGAGATATTGAAACGCCCCAAAAATGTGCTTCGGAAATGTCTATAAATTTAATTTCCATATATCTCAAAATCTATGCGTGATATCAAATATCTGACTTCACATTCGTTATCAGGAGCAAAATTGTGTGGGAGATGGGAATAATCTCAATTTTAGAGGACCCGTAGTGAAAAATAATTTTCGTAAAAATTTGAATTCAAGTAGCCATCCACGCCCTGGCCACGACCCGCCAGGGGCACGAATCAGTCTTGGAATGTTGATGGGTACGCATCACGCTAGTGACACGGACTAGCACAAATTATTCCTTCATTTTTCATTTCATCCCAAAGTCCTTAGGATCATAGCCCTATGCCTACCTATGCGTGAAACCACCTATACTTGGCCATTTTAAACTCAATATCACTCAAGACCCTCTCGAAACCCACTCTAACACTTAACCAAATATTTCATCCAATTTCAAGTGTCCTAAGCCTAGTTCTGGATCTCAAGAACTCCATTCAAGCTTCAAGTCTCCTTCAAGTCTTCATCAAGAAAACCCAAGTTTAAGATATGTGGGTTTCATCCAATGGCTCCTTCCACCTATGGAGCCCAATCTTTTTTTTTTTACAAATATTGCATGATTTCAAACTATATTGTCTATGGGTATATTTTATTATGAAATATGACAATGACTTATGTTGGAGTTTTACTAAGTATTCTTGATTATGTATGAATAGCTATTTTAAGCTTGTACTATGAGTTAATCTTGTCTATTGATATTATGCATTATTTGAAATATGTAAGCTATGAATCGTGACGAACTTTTGAGATAGATTTCATGATATTCCATTTGGGGTTTTATTACAATGTTGGTACGGTGATTTTGAATTATTTTATTCACCCTATTTTACTCTTAAATTGTATGATTTTGAACTAACATCATGAACACGCCATGTGTTTGATAAATGTCTTTTTGAGAATTCTTAAAGTTATTGATGATCTATTGCATGATTTATGATTCAAGTGACTTCATGATGACTTTTGGGCTTTAAAATGTATTGAATCCATGAACATATCTATGAGGTGGTAAATGTCAAATTAATCCCTTTTTCAAGGTTGTTACCTCTTGCGTGAAACAACACCAAGAAAAAGTGCCCAAAAATGTCCGTCAGAAGTGTCTGAAATCATAATTTCCATATATCTCAAAATCCATATGTGATATCAAAAATTTGACTTCATATTATTGTTCGGGGGGGTCAAATTGAGTGAAGAATTGGTTTGACCTTGATTTAAGGGCAAACAATTTGCAATTTCAATTTTTGTAATTTTTCTTATCTAGAATTGATCCGCGATAGTGACACGATGCAGAGTTGTCGCGAACATCTGTTAATTTTGCCTCTGCGATAGGTCCACATCATAGACCATGTATGGACCTGTGAATTTATTTCCAGTGATTTTATCTCAGACCAAGGCTTTTGGGTCTTCGAGCTAATGCTTGCGTGATAATACATATACTTATTTAACCCTCATATCATTCAAAACATTCTCCAAAACTCACTCAAACACTTAATCATAAATTTCACTCTTAATTTCAAGTCCCAAAACGCATCTATATCTTAAGGTTCTCATTCAAGCTTCAAGTCTCCATTTCTAATCTTATTCAAGGATTCTCCAAAGTCAAGATATGTGGGTTTCAGCTATTGGATTTTTTGACCCATGGTTCCCAAGCTTCTTTTTTGTCTAAAATACATGTTTTTATGAAGTATGTTAAAGTTGGATGAAATTGTAACTATTTTACTATGTTTTGAGTTATGAATCTAAGATCTTTTGTAAGATTTGATGAAGGATTTTGATGTATATTGCTTGAGGGTGTTACCAAGTATTGATTGATGGTTCACATTATATTTCCTTGCCTGATGTCATCTATAAATTGCATGGTTTCACACTAGAACTACAAACCCACCAAGAGTTTGATAAAATATTTTGTTATGGTTTCTTGAGGAATTGAAGGACCAATGTATGTCTTATGAGTTGAATAACTATATGATGATGAAATGAGCATATGTATATGATATTCTCCTATATAGTGTTGGAATGTGACCATGCCCTACTTGGGGGTTGCGCGCCGGGTAACCATGTCGAGGGGTTTATACCTTGATAACCATGTCGTTGGGTTTGTACCTTAGTCACCAAGGGTAGTACGGTGAGATAATCCACAAACCATGTCGAGGGGTTCATACCTTGATAATTATTTCGAGGGATTTGTACCTCAGTCACCAAGGGTTGTAGGGTGCAACGATCCACCAACAAATTGATGGGGTTAGTACCTCAATCACCAAGGGTGGTAGGGTGCAATTATCCAGCAATATGATAATGGTCTCTTCTTACACATGTATTATGTTCTATGTAAGCATGTTTTACTTAAGCATTGATCATACATGCCATATTGTTACTATGCTATCTATTGCTTATCTCTATG
The DNA here is from genome assembly GCA_011800125.2 of Solanum clarkiae. Taxonomy (NCBI): domain Eukaryota; kingdom Viridiplantae; phylum Streptophyta; class Magnoliopsida; order Solanales; family Solanaceae; genus Solanum; species Solanum clarkiae. The sequence continues at coordinate 14,591 of JAABOM020020452.1, forward strand.
TATTTTAACTACAATGCCAATCTCTTGTTGTATTGCATCCTATATACTTTGTACATTTAAATGTACTAATGTACACTCTATGCCTACATGATATCACCATGTAAGAATCGGAGCACCGTTTGATCATCCTCCTCCTATACGTGGCTAGCACGACATCACTCGAGCTAGTTGGTGAGTCCTCTATTCTGGGGACATTTGTCCATGTTCTTATACTATGTTTTGCTACTCTCTTTCTTTATTGTAAACTTTGTCTATGAGGGTGATCCCAGTTGGTTTTCTTGGCCCTCGCTATTACATATAAAGTAGAGGTGTTGCAGGACATTTTGTCTATCTATGTTATGAGCATTAACTCCCTTGTTTCTAATCTTTTATGTTATTATCTTGCTTCCGTGGCCAAGGATGTGTAATTATATTTTAAGAGGCTTGCCTGGGGTCACTTCGAGTTCCCCATGCGTTGTGTCATGTATAGGCCCTAGGTTGGGCCATGAGAAACTTAGTATAAGAGCACTAGGTTGTTAGATCCTTTGAGTCCAACACACCGCGTCGATTAGAGTCTTCTTCATGGTTGTGTTATGCACCACAACAATGAGGTAAAGGTTATGAGACTTTTAAGGAAATGCTTCCCTTCTTCATGTTCTAAGTCATTCTATAGAGTTAAAGTAAGGTCTTACCCCTAATGAATGTTTATGCTGGATAATGCCTAACACAAGAGGAAAAAGAACTCGCATACCCAAGGAGCTACCAAATCTTGTATAGCTTCGGGATGTTGTAACCTTGCTTGCACAAATTGTGGCTAATCAAGCCAACTAAGGGGCCCAAGTCCCTCTTGCTCCTACACTGGCATCTTGGGTGAAAGACTTTATAAGGATGAATCCCTCAGAATTCTATAGGTCTAAGGTAGATGAGGACTATCAAGAGTTCATTGATGAGGTCTACAAGGTGTTGGCTATCATGGGTGTGAGATCTGAAGATAAGGCGGAGTAAGCAGTGTACCAACTCAAGGGGTGGTACAAATATGGTACAATCAATGGAGGGAGGATAAGGGTATCAATAATGTGGTGCTTAGGGAGGAGTTCAAGGTGGCTTTTCTTGATCGGTTCTTCCTCTTGCTCTTAGTGAAGCCAAATTTGTGGAGTTTAGGTCTATGAGTGTGAGGGAGTATGCCTTCAAGTTCAACCAACTTTCAAAATATACTCCACACTTGGTTGTTGCCTCAAGGTTTAGAATGAACAAATTTGTGATGGGTGTGTCCGACTTAGTGAGTGAAGAATGCCGATCCTCTGTGTTGATTAGTGACATAGAATTGTCCCATTTGATGACCTATGCCAAACAAATGGAGGAGGAGAAATTGTGGAATAGAAGGGGTCATAAGTCTAAGAGGGACTATTTTGAAATAAAGTTCCAAGGTCGCAAGGGTGGTCGGTTCCACAAAGCCAAGGGTCTTCTCATGCTTCTAATTAGGGGTTTACCAATGACTTCCCAAGGGACCAAGGTGTTGGTCTTGTGGTTCCTAATAATATGTGTCGAAGATGTGATAAGGGTCATAGGGGCCCATGCTTGAGAGACACTAACGCATGTTACGGTAGTGAGGAAGTGGGTCATAAAAAGGTTGATTGCCCTTGCGATTGCAACAGGGGTAAGGATGCTCGTCCTCAAGGCCGGGGTGCCAATGCGATCGCTTTAAGTTGAGGTGGTCATCATGGTGCTGCCCCAAGGTACAATTAGTTCTATGTTCTACATGGGAGGCAAGGGGCTGATGAGGTTCCCGGCATTATTACTAGTATATTAAAAGTCTTTGATTTTGATGTGTATCCATTGACAGACCCAAGTGCCACTCTTTATTTGGTTACTCCTCTTATCGCCAAAAAGTTTCATTTTGAGCCTGAATTATTGTTTGAGTCTTATGAAGTGTCTACTTCTATTGGTGCATCTATTATTGCTAGAAAGGTCTATAGAAATTGTCCCATTTGCATCTTGCATAAAACACTGCCTTATGATCATGTTGAGTTGGATATGGTTGATGTTGATGTCATTCTTGGATTTATTGGTCGCATGCATACTATGCCTCTATTGATTGTAGAACCTGTAGGGTGAAATTTCAATTCCCAAATGAACCCGTCCTTGAATGGAAGAGGCATGATGTGGTGGTCAAGGTTTAGCTCATCTCTTGCATTAAAGCCCGTAAGTTGATCGCTAAAGGGTGTCTTTATCAACTTTGTAACACCCCACATCTTACATATACTAGTTTTATGCAAATGAAACATGATATAGTTTGGTCAAATTAGCGCCCATTTTAAAAAGTGCTTAAATCTCATATTAGAGGGCGATATGTACGTCTAACGCCTAAGAGGATCGAGTGTATACAAGTCTTAAGTCAAATTAAGAAGATAGCAGACTTAAATGAAGTGAGAAAAGTGAGGTTCTTGTAGGACTTAGGAAGTTAGCAGGTGACTCACCTACTTGCTTAATTTAAATTTTTTAGTTAGACGGAGACGAGGCCAGACATCGAATCTGTCAAAGTCCAATGATGGGTAAAGTCCATGTTAAGGGTGTAACTTTAGCACGTGTTTTGCCATCACAAATGGACTGTATTTTTAGCGCAAGAAGGATATCATAAGAGCCCAAATACATCACAATTTCTTTGATAATTTAGGCCCAAACCAACTAAGAGAAATAGGAAAAATGGGCAGCAAAGGCCCATAAATTTGGAGCCCCTTGCCCAAGTGAAAGGGGAAAAATGGTTTATTACTCCCTTGATAAGATAAGTACTAAAATGTAAAAGAAATTCGGTCAAAGAAATCCTTCAAAAGGGCTTACAAGCAGCTCCTTCAATTCATTTAACTTAGATAAAAAAATCATCTTTCCAAAACTTTCTCTTTACACCTTCTTAACATTGCCAAGAAGCCACAAGGAAACTTTTAAGGTTCTTGGAGAAGGCCTAAACCTTGAGGGTAAAGGTAAGTAAGAATACTTATGTGTTTAGTATCATTTTCTCATGAAAAATAAGAGGCTAAGATGATTATACCTTTGCTGAAATTGTTGGACAGCATGTGTTCCAAAGGTTGTACATTTTTCTTGTGTATTTTGGAAGCTTTTATCTTTTTGGTTGGATTGATTATGTGGGTTTATATTGTTATTAATGTGTCTTGGTTCTGTAATGATGTATAAAGACTGCTGCGCCATTTTTACAGTATGCAAATGTGAGTTTTTGTATGATATCGTTACTGTGCTCTTAATAGGAACTTGTGGGATGATGATCGAATATTGTTGTTTGACGTTCTCCATATACTTTAGAACTAATTTTTTCACTATTTTAGGACTGTGTTTATGAGTTTATATGGTGGGGACTGTTTGGTTAAAGTTGGAACAGGTTTGGAATTGCTGACGTCAAAATGTAGCTAAGGGATGTAACATTATGCCGCCTATTTGTATGTTGTGTAGAATTGTTAAGTGTTGTGCTTTGTGGGTTGTTGTAAGACTATTTTGGAACTAAAACAGGCTGCAAATAACATTTATATAAGAATGTGTATCAGAAAATACGTTTAGAGGTGGAAAAGTTGAAAGAATACACTTGGGTTTATGATTATACACTTGCTGCCCGTGTCTAATTTTTATGAGATTAGGTTGCCAAGATGTATCTATTGGCTACTAATGCTAGTTGTATCACCTACTATATTGTAGATAAATATTTTGAGGAAGGGAAGGTTATCTCGAGGTAATAGCGAGGTCGTATGGCGAGGTATGTAAGGCTACTCAATTTCGTACTACTTGGCATGAAATCTATATTCTTCCTTGCCACATAAAGGCACTTACCAACTCTGACACAACTATTAACCATGTCTCCACTCTTTCACATGTTCATATGCTCCCATA
>JAABOM020020462.1:0-18463 GCA_011800125.2 Solanum clarkiae
CCGGACCGGACCGACGGTACGGTCCTTGGGTGGATTAACGAAAATAATGGGTGGTCCGCGGTCCAAATTTTTCAGAATCGGTATATAGCGGGTGGTTCCTGGGTTTGATAGAAAAACCGCCCACCCGGACCATGCTCACCCCTAGGCGGTAGGATCGCAACGGAGACCTCGTCGACCCGCATTTATGTATATGTATAAAGAAATATGTAATTGTATTGTTGTCTGGGATATTGCTGGATTTTATTTACAGATGAGGTTAGTCAATAAAATAGAGGAAACTCTACCGAAATTCTGGCAGGTATCCAGGTCGGATATATGAGGAAATTCAGATTAGTATGTGTCTAGGTGCCCCTATCGGGCACTAGTCACAACTCTAGTTTGGGATGTGACATCTTTGCTCTTCTAGATCATGCCGATTCAAAGAGGGAGACTAAGGAGAGCCCATACACAAAAGAGGAGAAACTGGCCTTTCTCGCTCCTCAAGCTCCTCAAGGTGGAGGGGTGGCCCAAGATGACTTCCGAGATGCTATTATGATTTTGGATCGTGCTATGACCAGCTAAATTCACCAAGTGGCTCAAGCCCCTCATGCTCCCACTCCGACTTCTAGGGTGAGGAATTTCACTAGAATGAAGCCACTCGAGTTCCATAGATCCAACAAATGAGGATCCCCAAGAGTTCATCGATGAGATGTACAAAGTTTTATCTATTATGGGGGTCAATTCGAAGGAGAAAGCAGAGTTAGCGACCTACCAACTCAAAGGGGTGGCTCAAATTTGGTTTACACAATAGAAGTCAAAGACGAGAGATTATAATGCTATTCCTTTGGAGGAGTTCAAAGTCACATTCCTAAATTGAGTCTTTCTTGTCGAGCTACAGGAGGTTAAAATGGAGTTTATGAACCTTAAGCAGGGTTCCATGAGTATGAGAGAGTATACCCTTAAGTTCAACAAACACTCCAAGTATGCCCCACAATTGGTTGCTGAGTCAGGATCAAGGATGAACAAATTTTTGTCGAGTGTGTCTGACTTGGTGAATGAGGAGTGTCATACTGCCATGCTAATAGGTTATATGGATTTTTCCTCGCTCATGACATATGCCGAAAAACTAGAGGAGTAAAAGCATAGAAAGAGAAGAAGTGGTGAGTCCAAGAGGGCTCGTTTTGAAGGTGGATTCCAAGGTTCCAAGAGTGTCCGGCTTACTAAAGTCCACAAGTTCCAAGGCCATAGGCCTTCTAATTCTCCTAATAGGAGGTTTGCTAAAGAAAATTCGAGATTCCAAGGTAGTGGTGGTACGCTACCTAACCCTATGTACCAAAGGTGTGGTAAGAACCATAATGGCCCATGTTTAAAGAGATCTAATGTTTTCTATGGTTGTGGTGAAGTGGGCCATACGAATATTGGTCGTCCTCATACTCAAATCAAAGGTAGAGATAGTTGTCCACACGGACAAGGTGCAAATGCGGGCCCAAAGGGAAAAGGAGGACAATAAGGCGGTGCTCCAAGGAAATATAGATTTTATGCTCTTCAAGGGAGAAAAGAGGTGGATGAGGTGCCTGATATCATCACTTGTATGTTAAGGTTTCTGATCTTGATATGCATGCATTGATAGACTCGGGTGCCACTCTTTCTTTTATTACTCCTTTTGTTGCCAAAAAGCTTCATTTTAGTCCTTAATTGTTGTGTGAACCTTATGAAGTGTCTACCCCTATTGGTGAGTCCATCGTTGCTAGAAGAGCCTACAGAAATTGTCTTGTGTTCATTTTGCATAGAATCTTGCCTTGTGATTTTGTTGAGTTAGATATGGTGGATTTTGATATCATTCCTTTGATGGATCAGTTGCATGCATATTATGATTATATTGATTGTAGAACCCCTAGGGTTAAATTCAAATTTCCTAATGAGCCCATCCTTGAGTGGGAAAGTGGTGATATGGTGGTCAAGGGTAGATTCATTTCTTGCCTTAAAGCCCAAAAGTTGATTTCTAATGGTTGTCTTTATCATCTTCTGAGGGTTAGGGATGTTGAATTCAAAGTCCTTCCTATTGAATCAGTTTCGGTGGTTAATGAGTTTCTTGATGTCTTTCCCAATGAGCTTCCTAGTGTTCCTACCCAAAGGGTAATAAACTTTGATATAGACCTCCTTCCCAATACTCAACCCATTTCTAGTCTCCCTTACCGTATGGCTCTGGCGGAGTTGATGGCATTAAAGGAGTAATTCAGTGATTTTTTGGAAAGAAGTTTCATAAGTCCTAGTAAGTCACCTTGGGGTGCATCAGTGTTATTTGTGAAGAAAAAGGATGGTTCTGTTAGAATGTGAATTGATTACCAACAACTTAATAGAGTCACCATAAAGAACAAGCACCCTCTCCCAAGGATTGATGACCTTTTTTATCAACTTCAAGGGGCTAGTCACTTTAGTAAGATTGATCTTCAGTCTGAGTATCACCAAGTAAAAGGGAGGGAGTGTGACATTCCCAAGACAACTTTGTGGACAATGTATGGGCACTTTTTGTTTGGGGTTATGTCCTTTGGGTTGACTAATGTATCAACTACATTTATGGATCTCATGAATAGGGTCTTTAAACCCTACCTTTACTTGTTTGTGGTGATTTTTCTTGATGATACTTTGATTTATTCCCGTAGTGAAGATGAGCATGTGAATCACTTGAGGGTGGTATTGCTAATCTTAAGGGAGGAGAGGTTGTATGTTAAGTATTAAAAATGTGATTTTGGTTGAAAGAGGTTGCTTTTCTAAGGGATGTAGTGTCAGGTGATGGCATTAAGGTGGATCCTAAAAAGATGGAGGTGATCAGAAATTGGCCTAGACATTTGAATTGTCTTCTATTGCTTTTCCTATGACTATGTTGACACAAAAGAAGGCAAAATTCCTGTGGACCGATGAATGTGAGAAAAGTTTCAAAACTTTGAAAGATAAGCTTGTCTCCGCTCCTATTTTGTCTCTGCTGGAAGATTTAAAAGGATTTTTTGTGTATTGTGAGCCTCAAGAATTGGATAGGGGTGTGTTTTGATGCAAAAGGTAAGGTGATAGTGTATGCCTCTAGAAAACATAGGGGTCGTTTGGTGTGATGGATAAGAGAGACTAATCCTGGGATAAATTTTTAGTGGTCTTTAATTGTTTGTTTGGTTGCACTGACTGGGATAACTTATCACAGGACTAATTGTTAATATGGGATAAGTTATCCCTTCTTGGGAGTGGAATAATAATCCCAGGATAACTTATCCTGGGATAAAGTTTGTAAAATAACAACAATACCCCTCTTAAAGTCTCTTTTATACACCACATTTATATTTATGTATACTAACATATATAATTTTTAATAATATTCGCAACCTTAATTAATCATTGTTCTTATGTATTTTTCGTTAAAAAAAGTCATATTTTATAAATGTAATTTCTATTTATGAATATATTATAAATTGAATTTATTTGGCTAATACTTATGTTTATGTATATTTTGATTTGTCTTAAAAGGTTTACTCCACTACTAAATTATATATTTTCAGTTAAATTGTCTATTACTCGCATAAAACTTTATTTTTTATATATCAATTAAAATGTGAATTATTTTAATATTTTTTTTTTACTTTTAGTAAACTTAAAAATGGAAGTTTCACTTTTAAGCTAAATAATTTAAAAATTTTATTTTTAAGTTAAATAAGATGAGACTTTAATTTTAAAAACGAATGGTGCAATCATGAAAATGCACACACATAAGTTAAATTCGATGGAAATTTAACTTTAACAATGAATAATTAAAGCTTGCAAAGAAAATAAAAAGAAAAAATTAAATAAGGTGGGGGATATTTTTGTAAACAAATATCTCATATTCTTAGAAGTTGTATCATAAAGGATAGTTTGAATATGTGAAACCAAATAAGCAATAACAACTACTCTCAGCATAACTAATCCCATCATAACTTATCTCATCATAACTTACTCCAGCATAACTAATCATATCATAACTTCTACCCAAACCAAATGACCCATTAAGGTGCATGAGAAGAATTATCCCAACCATGATCTTGAATTGATGGCCATAGTATCTATTTAGAAAATTTGGCGTCACTACTTTTATGGGGTTCATCTTGATGTGCTTACCGACCACAAAAGTCTCCAATATATGTTCACCCAAAAAGATCTTAACTTGAGACAAGGAAGGTGATTCGAGCTCATTAAATATTATAATATGAGTACGCATTATCACCCCTGCAAAGCTAATATTGTGGCCGATGCTTTAATTCCGGTGTCTATGGGTAGTCTAGCTCATATTGATGATGGTGGCAAAGAGGTGGCTAGAGAGGTTCACCAGTTGGCTAGATTAGGGGTTAGGTTGGATAAAGTTGATACTGGTGGTGTAGTGGTTGTTGATGGTTCTAAATCTTCCTTGATTGAGGAGGTAAAGGCAAGAAAAGATCTTTACCCCACCCTGCTAGAGTTGAAGGCGTTGGTGAGAGATGGTAAAGTGAAGGCTTTCTCCTAATGGGGAGATGGTACACATAGGTACCAAGGTAGATTGTGTGTGTCAAATATGGATGAATTGAATGAATTGATCTTGAAGGATGCCCATAATTCTTCCTATTCTATTCACCTCGGTTCTACAAAGATGTATAGAGACTTGAGGGAGGTGTATTATTGGGGTGGTATGAAGAGGGATATCGCCAAGTTCATATCCAGATGCCACAATTTCAAACAAGTGAAGGCCGAACATCAAAAGGCCGAGTATCCTAGCGCCCAAGATATAGAGATTCCTACTTAGAAGTGGGAGGATATCAACATGGATTTTGTGGTTGGGTTGCCTAAGACTAGGAAACATTTTGGCTCTATTTGGGTTATTGTGGATAGAGTGACAAAGTCGACTCACTTCCTACCAGTCAAAATCACTTATGGTATCAAAGATTATGCTAAGTTTTATATACATGAGTTGGTTAGATTGCATGGGGTTTCCTTATCTATCATTTTGGATTATGGTGCTCAATTCATTTCTCAATTTTTGAGGTTCTTCCAAAGAGGTCTTGGTACCAAGGTTAAGCTTAGCACGACTTTTCATCCTCAAATAAATGGTAAAGGGGAGAGAAATATTCAAATCCTTGAGGATATGCTTAAAGCTTATGTTTTGAGTTTAAGGGTAGCTGAGATGAACATCTTCCACTCATTGAATTTTCTTACAATAATAGCTACAACTCAAGCATTGGTATGGCTCCTTGTGAAGCTCTTTATGGTAGGCATTATGGATCTCCGATTAGGTGGTCTGAAGTGGGGGAAATGGCTTTGCTAGACCCATATTTTGTCATGGAATCCTTGGAGAAGGTGAGGTTGACAAGATAGAGGTTGAAAACAGCCCAAAGTAGATAAAAGTCCTACTCGGATGTGAGGAGAAGTGATATTGATTTTAAGGTTGGTGATTGGGTTTACTTGAACGTCTCACCTATAAAAGATGTGGCTCGATTTGACAAGAAGGCGAAATTCAACCCAATATTTAGGAGTCCTTATAGAATTTTGAGGAGAGTGGGTAAGGTTGCATATGATTCGGAGTTCCCTATGTAGATGAATATTGTTCATCAGGCCTTCCATGTATCCATGGTGAGAAAGTGTATGGGCGACCTTTGTGCTACAGTGCCCTTAGATGTTATAGGTGTTGTAGAAGATAATTTGACTTAGGAGGAGGTCTCAGTAGAAATTTTTGATAGGCAAGTGAAGAGGTTGAAAAACAAAGATGTAGCTTCCGTCAAGATCCTTTGGAGAAACTAACAAGTTAAAAATGCCATATGGGAAGCCGAGGCGGACATGAGAAACCAATATCAATATCTCTTCCACTTTATTCAAACTGAAGGTACTAATTTAAGTCCCCTATATTTTTTCAAATCTTAAGTTTTAGCCCTTATGTCATTTTTCATGCATTTATGTTCATGGAAATAAGTTCATGGTGATTTTTTACCCTTATGTTGAGACATTTTGAAAATGATGCTTAAATGCATTTGCTTCATTAATGTCAGGCTAAAATCTTCATAATTACTTCTCTTATGCACGTTTCTTTGACATTCAAGGACGAATATTCCCAAGGGGGAGACATTGAAATGCCCCAAAAATGAGCATCAGAAATGCTCATAATCATAATTTCTATATATCTCAAAATCCGTGCATGATATTGAAAATCTAACTTCATATTCTCGATCAGGGGGGAAAATTTAGTTGGAAATGGGTATGACCCGAATTTTTCGAAGATCTGTAGTGAAAATTAACTTTCACTAATTTTCATAAAATAGTGCGCATCCGCGACGCGGACTGGATGCGTATCAGTGTTAAATTGTCCACCATGATGTGTCTGCATCGTGGACCAGATGCGGACCAGTTCAACTTTTTTCTTAGTTTTTCATTTCGGCCAAGGGCATGGGTGTCATAGCCCTATGCCCACTTATGCGTGAAAACACCTATACTCAGCCATTTTTCAACTCTATATCACTCAAGATCCTCTAAAAAACCACTTTAACACTTAATCGAATATAGCATTCAAATTTCAAAGATTTCAAGCATATCTTTGGAACTCAAGAATTCTCTTCAAGCTCCAAGTTCTCTTCAATCTCAACTCGAGAAAACCCAAGTTTGAGGTATGTGGAATTCATCTATTGGTCCTTTCATCCATGGAGCCCAATCTTCCTTTTTATAAAAATTACATGTTTTCAAGTTGTATCATCTATGAGTATCTCTTATTATGGATTTTGATTATAAATTATGTTGGGGTTTTATGAAATATTGATTGATTATGCATGTTTATCTATTTAAAGATTATACTATGTATTGTTTTTGTCTATTGAGACTATACATGTTTTTAGTTATGAAATTACGATCTATAACGAGATTTGATGATGGATTTCAAGATATCCTACATGAGGGTTTTACTATATGTTGGTGGGTTGATTTACATTGAGTTTCACATATTATTTCACTATTCAATTGCATGACTTTGAACTAACATTATGAAACCACCAAGTGTTTAATAAAATGTTTTGGCAAGGGTTCTCAAGTTTTTCATGATCTATTAGATGGTTTATAAGTCAAGTGACTTTATGATGTCTAAGGGCTTGCATATACATATTGAATTTATGAAACATATCTATGGTGTTGCAAGTTGACCACACCTTGTTGGGGTTGACATGCCTAATCACCTTGTTGAGGGGATGACATGCCTCAATCACCTTGTTGGGGGGTGACATGCCCAATCACCATATTGAGGGGTAGATACCTCGATCACCTTGTTGGGGGATAACATGCCCAATAACCATGTTGAGGGGTAGATACCTCGATCGCCTTTTTAAGGGGTGACATGCCCAATCAACTTGTTGAGGGGTGGATAACTTAATCACCTTCCAAGGGGGTGTGACATGCCTTGGATTCCAAGTAGTAGTTCGCTTGGTCTATGTTGGTTATGGTCCCTTCCCCCACATGTAATGTATATTTTGCAAATTATATGGTTTACAAGCATATTTTACTTCAAGCATTGATCATGCATGCCATATTGATATTATACTTATCTATTGCTTATGCTTATGGATTTTGACTATGTTAGCTTATGTCTTGTTGCATCGTTTCCTAAATACTTAGTACATTAAAACTTACTAATTCATACTCTATGCCTACAAGATATTACCATGTAGGAACCAGAGCATCTCTTGATCAACCTCCATGTGGCTAGTCGATACTTCAAAAGACAAGCTTTGGTGAGTCCTCAAATTCGAGGAAACTATATACGCTACTCTCACACTTTGATATCACTTTATGTTGAACACCTGATACTATGAGGGTGAGCTCGGAAAGTATCTTGACCCCTGCTATATTCCATGTTAGAGTTGTTGTTGGATAATTGATGTATTTATGCTATGAGTCGAACGCTTGAATAATTTATGATTATCAAAGACTTCCCCTAGTCCCGTTTCCCTTATTTATATCTCTTGTGTTGTTTATTTTGCTTTGCAATCAAGGATGTGTGAATAATATGGTAAGAGGCTTGTTTGGGGTCCCTTTGGGTACTCCATTCATAGTGTCACTGTTACGACCCAAGCCCAGGGGTTAGAGGTGTCACGGCGAATAGGGAACCCGATGGGACTCCAAACAAGCCTCTTAACATATTATTGCACATCCTAGGTGCGGAAACAATTAAACAACAATATGAGAATAGAAATAAAGGCACTTAAGGAGTCTTTCATAGATTAAAACATACAACAATCAAGAGAGTCAAAGCTTATAGCATCATTATATAACTTGTGCAATAATACTTCTAAATATAGAATTGGGCGGGGGCCAAGACAACTTTCCGGGCTCACCCCCATAGGCAAAAGCATACAATAAGATAAAGAGACTCTTTGCAAACATAAGAACAAAAGATATCATCCTCAGAGTAGAGGACTCACTAAGCTTTCTTGAAGTGACTAGCCGCATAGAGGGATATAATCAAGTGGAGCTCTGGTTCCTACATTGTAACATCATGTAGGCATATAATATGCGTTAGTAATTTTTGAATGTACTAAGTAAGTAGGATGCAATGCAACAAGAGATAGATAACATAATCGTAATGCATAATTAGGTAATGGATGAGCATATAACAATATGGCATGTATGAATGATACTTGATGTAAACATGCTTATATAGAACATATTACATGTGTAGCAAGAGACCATCATCATAGACCAAGAAACTTAGTATTTGGAATCCAAGGTATTTCACCTGCTTGGAAGGTGGATGAGGTACATACACCTCATCTTTGGCAATACGGATTGCCACCACCCGACAAAGGGGATGAGGTACATACCCCTCATCTATGGTAGTAAGAGATTGCCAAAACCTTACAAGGTGGATGAGGTACATACCCCTCATCTATGGTAGTACTGATTGCCATCTCCCGACAAAGTGGATGAGGTACATACCCTCATCTATGGTATGGTCAACTTGTAACACTATAGATAGTTTCCATGATAACAACTCGTATATGCATTCCTTTTGTCATCATAAAGTCACTTAACTCATAAACCATCATTAGGCCTTCAACAACTCAAGAAACCTTAACCGAACATTTTATCAAACACCTAGCAGGTGTGTAATGCTAGTATAAAATCATGCAATTCAAGAGTGAAATGATGCAAGAAAACTTGAAGTAAATCAACCCACCATAACTTGGTAATACCGTCATGCAATATATATTGAAATCCTTCATCAAATCTCCAAATAGATCATAGCTTCATAGCTCAAAACATGCTTAAACAGCCACACTTTTGTGAAATCCCAACATAGTTCATAGTAAAATTCATATTAAGTAAGACCCATAAGAAAATCAACTTAGAAACATACAATTTATGTAAAAAGAAAGGTTGGGCACCATGGGTGAAAGGACCCAATGGTTAAAACCCACCTACCTCAACTATGGAGAATTCCTTGATGAGGATTTGATTGACAACTTGAATCTTGAGTGACTTCATTAAGATCTTGAATGAGTTTGGATTTTGAGTGAAATATTTGTCTAAGTGTTTGAGAATATTTTGAGGAATGTCTTGTATGATATGAGGTTGAAAAATGACTAAGTATAGGTATTTTTATGCATAGGAAGACTTAGCACGAAGACCCAAAGGCCTTGGACCAAAATACAAAACTGGCAAAAATGAACATTGATCCGTGCCCTGGCCGTGTCATGCCAGGGACGTGTATCATCTCTGGAAATTGCATTTTTTGTAAAACAAAATTTTGATATGGTTGCTCTGAAATCTTGGTTAGATCATTCCTCACTCAGTTTTATCCCCTGATCACAAATATGAAGTCGAATTTTTGATATCACGCATGGATTTTGAGCTATACAGAAATTACGATTTTGAGCACTTCCGAGGAACATATTCGAGCACTTTTTGGGGTCGTTTCAATATCTGCCCCTTGGGTATATTTGTACCCAAATGTCAAAGAAATGAATATAAGAGAAATAATCAAGATGATTTCAGCCCATACAAAGATGCAATAATGCACTTAAAAATCATTTCAAAAAATCTCAACATAAGTGTCAAAATCACCGTGAACTTGTCAATTTAAACATGAATGTATGTAAATGACAAGAGGGATGAAACTTAAGATTTGAAATCACATAGAGGACTTAGAATTAGTACCATAGGCTTGAGTAGAGTGCAAGAGATAAGGATATCGCTTTTGCATGTCCGCCGCAGCTTCCCATGTGACAGTTTAAACTTGTTGCTTTATCAAAAAAATCTTGACAGAAGCAACATCCTTGTTCGTTAATCTCTTCACTTGCCTATCGAAGATCTTTATCAAAACCTCCTCATAAGTCAAATAGTCTTCAACAACCCCCTCAACCTCAAGAGGTACAATAACACTTGCGTCACCCATAAACTTTCTCAATATGGACATATGGAAGACCGGATGAACCATATTCATGTCATTGGACAAATCTAACTCACAGTCCACCTTACCTATCTTCTTCAACACCCTATAAGGACCTACAAATCTTGGACTCAATTTACTGTCCAATTTACTGTTCTTACCAAAGTGAACCACACCCTTCATGGGTGAAACCTTCAAATAGACCCAATCACTAACCTTAAATTCAAGATCCCTTCTCCTCACATCAACATAGGACTTTTGGTGACTTTGAGCTGTTTTCAACCTCTTGCTTATCAATCTCACTTTCTCTAAGAAAGCACCCTTAGTCTTACTGTATTCTTTTTATTACTTTACCTTTACTGTATTATCTACGCACAACATACATTAGAAATGACCAGCTAATCAGTGGTAAATCTATATTGGGATCGGCCTTGGTTAGGGTTTTCCCTTCACCCCTTGGGCTACCCCCGTGATAGGATCGACCCTGGCTAGGTGATTCTTCCACCCCTTGGGTTACCACCCATCAATAGGTAATATACTTCATCTTTCAATTACTTTTGAGATGATTCTTTTAGTGGTCACAATATTGGAGCTATAGGACTATACATACAACATATGATATGTAAATAATCACAAAAGACAACACCATAATGAAAGGAGTAGGTTCCACAAATAATGAAATGCATAGGTGGTAGAACAACACATAAACTTTATTTAGTAGAACAAACTCATGTATATTGGTATCCAAGAATGTATACAGATTTGAAGGTGACTATGTATGGGAGCATATGAACATGTGAAAGATTTGAGACATGGATAATAGTTGTGTCAGAGTTTGTAAGTGCCTTTATGTTCCAACGAGGGATCAATATTTCATGCCAAATAATACGAAATCAAGTAGCCTTACATACCTCCTTGTACTACTTCACTATTATCTCGAGATAACCTTCCCTTCCTCCAAATATTTATCTACAATAGAGTAGGTCATAAAACTAACATTATCATCCAATAGATACATCTCGGTACCCCAATCTCATAAAAAAAACATATGGGCAGCAAACGTATAATTATAAACCTGACCGTGTTCTTTCAACCTTTCCACTCTTAATCGTATTTTCTAATATACATTCTCATATACATATCATGTGCATCCTGTTTTAGTTCCCTAACAGTCTTAGAACAGCCCATAAAGCACAACACAAAACAATTCTACACAACATACAAATAGGCGGCATAATGTTACACCCCTTTGCTACATTTCAACGTCGACAACTCCAAACCTATTCCAACTTTAAGCAAACAGACCCCACCATATATGCACATAAAAATAGTCCTAAAACTGTTTTAAAACGTTCCTCAACATAGGTGTAGGACATGAGACCATAGTCCTTTATAAATCATCCCACATTTCTACAAATAACACACTTAAGATAACACGTTAAACCTCGATTGTTTACGTATAACCAAACAGTGCAGCAACCTTTATACATCATCACAGAACTCAAACAAATTAAGAAAAGCAACCTTCTTTCATAATAAAGCCAACCAAGAAGAGAAAATCTCCCAAATAAACAAGTAAAGTATATAACAACCCTTGGAACAAATGTTGTCCAAAAGTTTCTGTATATACCTAACAAACATAGTCTCTAGTTTTTTATAAGAAAACCATATTAAACACATAAGTAATCTTACTTACCATTACCATCAAGGTGTAGGACTTCTCCAAGAACCCTAAAAGTCTCCTTGTGTCCGCTTCGCAAGGTTAAGAAAGTGTAGAGAGAAAGCTTGTGAAAGCTGATATTTTTTCCAAGTTAAGAATGACTTAAAGGTGCTACTTGTAAGCCTTTTTAAAGGAGCCTTTGGCCAAATTTCTTGTTTGGTTCAAGCCTCATATTATCAAGGTGATGAGGTAGCAACTTATCCCTTTCACTTGGGCCTAATTGAGTTTCAAAGTTGATGGGCCTTGGCTACCCATTTTCCTAATATCTCTTCACTTAGTTTTTGATCCCAAATAGTCAAGTGGGTTGTGATGTACTTAGGCCCTTTTTATATTCTTCTTGGGATGAAAATATAGTCCATTTATGATGCTAAAATACGAGCTAGTGTTACACCCTTAATATGGACTTTATCAATAATCGGACTTGGACAGATTTGACGTCGGGCGTCGTCTCCATCTAGCTAGCAAATTTAATATAAGCAAGTAGGTGACTCACCTACTGGATTCCTAAGTCCTACAAGCACCTCACTTCTCTCACTTCACTTAAGGCCGCGATCTCTTCAATTTGACTTAAAACTTGTATACAATCGATCCTCTTAGGTGTTAGACGCACACATCACCCTCTAATATGAGATTCAAGAACTTTTAAAAACGGGTATTAATTTGACCAAACCATATCATGTTTCATTTGCATAGAACTAGTACATGTAAGATGTGGGGTGTTACATCCTTCCCCCATTACGAACATTCATCCTTGAATGTTAGCATAATTAGATAGCTTAACCAAGTTTAAACCTTTACTTACACAAACTTTTGACAACACACTAAGTATTCAATCACACGAACCTATTAGTGTCCCAATTCTGCATGTTGGACTTCCTCTTTAGATTCAAATAAGTAAGGGTATTTTTATTTCATCGCATCCTCAACCTCCCATGTTATTACTTCTGTTTGGTGGTTTCTCCAAAGTAATTTTACTGAAGGTATTTCTTTATTTCTTAGCTTTTTAAATTGACGATCTAGAATAGCAATAGGTACCTCTTCATATGTGAGATCTTCTGTAACCTGTATGGCTTGAATAGGAGTGATATGAGATGGGTCACCTATACATTTTCGAAGCATGGAGACATGAAAAACTGGATGAACCATTGAAAGCTCTTGGAGTAGCTCTAGTTCATATGCAACCTTCCTGAACTTCTTAATAATTTTATATGGCCCTATGTAATGTGGGAAGAGTTTTCCTTTCTTACCAAACCTCATAACCCTTTTCATTAGAGACACCTTTAAAACACCTTTAAAAATGCCCAATCCCCTACTGAGAATTCTAGTCGTCTTTTTCTAGCATCCGCATATGATTTGTGATGGCTTTGGGTTGTTTCTAGCCACTTCTGTCTTACCTTAACTTTTTCCATGGCTTGTTGTACTAGATCTAGCCCAATCAAGGTTGTTTCACCTACTTTAAACCATACAATTGGCGACTACAATTCGTTCTATATAAAGCTTTATAAAATTCCATCTTGATACTTGAGTGGTAGCTATTATTATAGGCAAATTCAATAAGTGGAAAATGGTCCACCCAATTACCTTTAAAGTCCAATGCACAAGCTCACAACATATCTTCAAGTGTCTGAATTGTACATATTGCATGACCGTCTGTTTGAGGGTGGAATGTTGTACTCAAATTCACTTGTGTCTCTAAACTCCTTTGGAAGGACTTCTAAAACTTTGTAGTGAATTGAGCTCCTTAGTCAGATATAATGGAGATTGGGACTCCATGTAGCCTGGCTATCTCTTTGAGGTATAGCTTGGCTTACTCTTCAGCGTTATGATCACTCTTGACTGGAAAGAAATGTGATGACTTTGTGATTCTGTCAACTATTACCCATATGGAGTCAAACATCTAAAATGAGCGAGGCAACCCGGTAATAAAATCCATATTGATCATACCCCACTTCCATGTTGGAGATCTATACACTACATATAACCTCCTGGCTTTTGGTGCTCCACTTTGACCTGTTGGCAATTTGAACATTGAGCCACAAATTTTGCAAGATCCTTTTCCATGCCTCCCCACCAAAACATTCCCTTTATGTCATGATACATCTTAGTTGATCTTGGAGGATGGAATATCAGGAATAATGAGCTTCTTCCATTATCCTCTTCCTTAGTCCATTAATATCAGGGACACATAATATAATTTAGCAATAAAGTAATCTATTTTATGTAAGGTCAAAGCCCTCTATCGTACCTTAACTCAACTTGTCTTTAAGTCATCGTAAGATGGGATCCTCGAACTGTTTTTCTTTCACCTCTATTACCACTGAAGACTCCACAACATCATGCATAACAACCCTTTCCTTTGAAGTCTCAAGAAGGCGAGCTCCCAAACTATCTAGTTGTCATAGATCCTTAGCCACTCCTTGACTTACCATGGCTTGATCACCAATATTCATGATTGCCTTACAATTTAGAGAATCGACTACCACATTTTCTTTCCATGGGTGGTAAAGTATATCAATGTCATAATCCATTATTAGCTCTAGCCATCTACGTTGTCTTAAGTTTAGGTCTTTCTTCTTAAAGATGTATTGTAGGCTCTTATGATCAGTATATATGTCAACGTGAAACCCATACAAATAGTGGCGCCATATTTTCAGAGCAAACACAACCGTTGCTAGTTTAAGATCATATGTTGGATAGTTTTTCTCATTTGGTCGTAGTTGTCTAGATGCATAAGAAATTACCCTACCATGTTGTGTCAGTACACACCCTAAGCCAACTCCTAAAGCATCACAATACACTGCATACCCCTTGGTTCCTTCTAGAAGTACTAGCACAGGTGCAGAAGTTAACTTATTTTTTAGCTCCTGGAAGCTCCTTTCACATGCATCATTCCATTGGAACTTGGTTCCTTTATGTGTCAACTTTCGTAGAGGTGTAGAAACAGAAGAAAAACATTCAATGAAACTTTTGTAATAACCTTCCAACCCTAGGAAGCTCCGAACTTCCGTGGGTGCCTTTGGCCTCGACCAATCTTTCACAACCTCTATCTTTTGTGAGTCAACCCTTATTCCCTCATCAAACACAATATAACCCAAGAATGCCACTGATTTTAGACAAAATTGACCTTTACAAAACTTATGATACAACTGTCGATCACGAAGAACCTGTAACACTTGTCGTATGTGATTTGTGTGGTCCTCTTCTGATCTTGAATATTCCAAAATGTCATCTATAAATACTATCACGAACATATCCAAAAATGTCTTGAATACCCTATCCATCAGATCCATAAAAACTGCTAGTGCATTCATTAGCCCAAATGCCATAACAAGAAATTCAAAGTGACCATATCATGTTCTAAAAGTAGTATTAGCTATATCTTTCTCCTTCACCCCAACTTGGTGATAACTTGATCTCAAATCAATTTTTGAAAAGCATTTGTCATCCTGTAACTGATCAAATAAATCATCAATCCCGGGGAGGGGGTATTTACTCTTAATTGTCACCCTATTCAATTGTCGATAGACGATACACATTCTCGAGGTTCCATCCATTTTACTTACAAATAACACTAATGCACTCCAAAGGGACATACTAGGTCTTATAAAACCCTTCTCTAATAAGTCTTTTAACTGCTCTTTTAATTCACGCAATTCTGCCGGGGCCATTCTAGATGGAGGGATGGAAATAGGTTGAGTTCCTGGAAGTAAGTCAATACAAAAATATACCTCTCATTCTGGAGGTAATCCTGGAAGTTCTTCAGGGAACACATCAACGAATTCAGTCACTACTTGAACTGATTGAGTAGTTGGTAATTCTGCCTCCACATCCCTTGCTCTAACTAAATGACATATATGCCCCTTAGATATCATCTTTCTAGCCTTAAAATAAGAGATAAACTTCCCCTTTGGCACCCCAACATTGCCTTCCCATTCAAGAATTGCCTCATTTGGAAAGTGGAAGTACACTCTCTTAGTTCGGCAATCCACGGTGGCATAGCAACAGGCTAACCAATACAAACCTATTATAACATCAAATTCCACCATTTCTAGCTCAATAAGGTCAACCAATGTTCACGGTCACAAACATTTACTAAACAGTCATAATAAACCCTTCTAGCCATAATAGATTCACTAGTTGGTGTGGACACTTCAAATGGTTTGTTCAATAATTTGGGTGTTCTCTTAAGATTCTCAGCAACTAGTGGGGTAATGTTTGATAGTGTATAACTAGGGTGAATTAATGCATATACATTATGTGAAAAGATGGATAATGTACCTGTGACCATATTGGGTGAACCTTCCAAATTTTGCCGACTCCTAGAGTATAAGTACGATTCTGGACTCCGCTAAAGCTAGTTGCCCCTCTTACACCTCTACCATGACCCATAGGTTCTTGTTGACCCCTACCTAATGGATGGACTAACGATGATAATGCAACAACGGACCCAGTAGATTGTGCTATATCACCCATAGGCCTCCTCGGGTAATCTCTTATCATATGCTCTGGCGCACCACACCAATAACAAGCGTCTATCCCAACACAACATATACATGAATGACTTTTTTCACACTATTTACAAGGTTTCCTAGGAGTCATTTGCTGGCCTACCGAATATCCAGTTGTCCGTGCACCTCGTCGCTCACCTCGTTGACTGAACTGATTGCTCCTAGACCCCTGAAGTTGTGGTGGAGCACTGGCTGCAGAGTATGAGTATGATGGCCTAGGTGGTTTATTAGAAAATTGAAGCCTAATCTCACCTTGGGACGGTGTAAACTACCCTGTAGACTTGGCCCTCTTGGACTGCACCCTTCCTAACTCTTATGTCCTTCTCCTTTGCCTCTGATCCTCCAATTTTTATGCAAAAGTTTGCATTCTTGCTATATCCATGTCTTTGTTCAAGGAAGCAATGGTACAGTATCTAACCAGATACTATTTAATCTATCCATATATCGATGAACTCTATCTTCCATAGTAGCAACTACATTAGGAGCATAATTGGCCAAGGAATTAAATTGAAGGCCATACTCCCTCACACTCATATTCCCTTGGTAGAGGTTCAAGAACTGATCTGCACGGGCCTCTCGGATCTCTAATGGAAAGTAATAGTCAAGAAATTCCTCTTGAACTCCTTCCAGGTAGTTGGAGGTGTATCTATACCTTTAGATTGCTTCCAAGCTTCATACCACAATATAGCCACACCCTTCAACTTATATGTCTCTAACTCGACAGCTTCTGTACCACTCACATGCATAACATCTAAAGCGTGTTGAATCTGATCAATAAAGTCTTGCGGATCTTCATTGGGATATGACCCAGTGAAGGATGGAGGGTCCAAATCAAGAAAGTCACATGTCCTCGTGCTAGCTGCCTTATTTACACCACCTACACCTATAACTAGACCTTCATGTTTTTGACCTTGGCCAACAACTATATGAGTCAATAGTTGGACTACATTTCTCAAATCCTACAAGGTAGCATCAGTAGGTTGTTCTGGGGAGAATTTCACTACTTCCTGGTTCATCAGGAGCTAGAGGAGTTGGAGATGTCTGTGACACTCATCTTGAGCCACATTTTGTTGTCTCACCTGACTAGGTATACCAACCACCACTTCTACTCCCTTCCCTTTACCTTTGTTTTTCTAGGTTTCTAGCATATTTGTTGTACAAAACAATTTAGGAGTTAGGCATAATTCATCTATTACACTTGGCTCTATGGCACGATCTAAAGAATGAAAAGAAAGTAACATCTCCTAAATGCGACGTAGACTCCTGCTTATAAATATGGTGCACAACACATCGATAAATAAGACTCTACACAGACACAGATTTGTAGACTTACTAGGATGACCTGCTCTGTTACCACCTCTGTCACGCCCAAAGTCCCGTTAAGCCGGATTGGCACTCGTTACCGATAAGGCTCAGGAGACCCAACTTGTATCCATGTGCTTTCTATATATATTATAAGGGATTTCTTCATTTAATATGCCTTAAAGAAAGTAAACAATAATAACAAGCCAAAAGGAAATACATATGGCTAGGACATTGGGGCCACGTTGTCTAAAGTAAGAGACATGACCACGCTTTAATTTACGTAGTCTACAAAGGCTCTAGATAAGGAAAAGTATATGATAAGAGTAGGGATAGGCCCCACGTTGACTAATTATATAATATAAAAATATAAGATCTAGACACACAAAGCTCCGAAACAACCTGGAACTTGGTAACTATAGCTGGATATCCTGTACTCCTACTGGGGAGATCTACTAGCACCTGTACCTGCACCATGAAATACAGGTCCCCCATAAGAGACATCAGTACGAGATAATGTACTGAATATGGAAGGCAGGA
>JAABOM020020483.1:0-18462 GCA_011800125.2 Solanum clarkiae
GCGCTTCTTTCAGTTGTGAAGTAGCAATTAGTCAATGCAACTTTCGACGCTCATCATGGGTCATCCGGAAACAGTCGTGCTATGTTTTTAAACATAGGGTCAGACTGCGTACATCCGACCCCCTTACCCCGCAATGAGCGAGAGCCTTTGAGGCATTGGGGTAATGTTATTGTTGTTAACTTGAGTTCTTGTTTCACCTTAAAACAGGTTGAAAAAAGGAGCAGAAGACAAGAAAAAAATAAATGCAAGCATATGGAGTATATACGTTCTCCATCTATCATTTATGTAAGAAGTAGCCCATCTCATATAAGAGGATCCAACAAAAGCCAATTATTGGAGAGATTCCTATTGTCATTACCACAATCTTAAAAATTGAGGTCAAAGTCCAATCATGCAATTGGCCCTACTATTACAATATTGGTCGATTGAAAAGAAAATCGAATAGACGATTGTTGGAATTGGTGGATTCATATTTTTTACAAAGCGTTCAAAAAATTTAAATATGTGCTTCAAATTTGAATTAAAATCTTAAGGTGAATTTAAACCCCTTAATCATCAAGTCACTTTTAATTTTATGTTCCAAAGGTCCAAAATTTATCCATACATATGAAAACTTAAAAAAACAAATACTTATATTTATCATGTAACTTTTTATTGAGGAAGTTCAATTAAATTTTCTTGCTACCTCTAGATCCGTCCATGAATTTTGAAAACTTATCCTTAGGTCAACTATAGTTATAATATTTCATGATTATTTAATTCAAAGAAGGTAGAGATAAGATGACCTGTATTTTTTTCGATTTGTGGAATAAATGGATCTTGGAAAAGGATCTATAAAATTCAACTCAATACCTTATATTAACAGTGATAATTTAATTTTGAAAATTCGGTGGAAAACAATTTATTCCTTCAACCAATATGTGGGACAATATTCTAAATTGTTGAATAATTGTCCTGAGTTTTTAATCATAATTAGATTTTTCTTTGTCTGAATGAAAACAAACGTATTCATATTTGGCTAGTCCTTTTTTGTTGTTGCAAAATATTTATGACTCGATAAAATAGAGGTTCATTCTTTCTAACTTGGTAGCACTCACAATGTAGTCTTAGGGGCTTTGAGTGTAATGATCCATCCTGCTAGTGATATTGTCTGCTTTGGGCCTAGGCCTGCACAGCTTTAAAACGTGTCACTAGTAGGTAAGACTTGTTTACTTATGTACCCAGCATTTCTGCTGTGTTTTGCTGATGTAAGACTTCTCATCTCCAGATGGATTTTTACATACACTTCCTCTATGGACTTACCGTCCTCACTGACATTTGCTCCACCATATGGAATTTACCTAGAATCAGTATTGAGGTTTGCTCCGTCTTGTCGGGATTCGCCTAAACTCAGTTAAACTCTAGCTCATATCGACAAGGCTGACACTGGAGTGACTCTAATACCTTCTGTAATGACTCAGCCCGCTAGTGATATTGTTCTCTTTGGACCTAGGCCCACACGGCTTTAAAATAAGTCACTAATAGATAAGGTCTATTTACTTATATATCAGGATCTCTTTTGTGGTTTGTCAATGTGGGACTTCTCATCTTAAGATGGGTTGTTACATACACCTCTTCTATGGACTCAGCATCCTCGTTGAGGTTTTTTCCACCGTATGGTATTCACCTAGACTCAGCATTGAGGTTTATCCCCCCTTATCGGGATTTACCTAAACTCAGTTAAACTCTATCTCACATCGACAAGGATGACACAGGAGTAGTTTTGATACTATCTATAACAGCCCAACCCGCTAGTGATATTGTTCGCTTTGGGCCTCGGCCCGCACGACTTTAGAATGTGTCACTAGTAGATAAGACTTGTTTATTTATATACTCAACATCTCTTCTATGTTTTGCCAATGTGAGACTTTTCATCTCAAAATAGGTTGTTAAATTGAGAGGGTTTTTTTAGAGGAGAAAAAGAGAACACAAGTGTTAGGTAATACTTATATGAATCTCTTTTTATTCTGAGTGAATTTATGAGATGATTTCTCACGATATTGTGTACTCTCATATTATGTAGTAGATCAGCAATCTTTTTTGGTATATGTAGATCGAGCGATCAAACCACATTGGATGTTGGTGTCTCTTTTGGTATATTTATTATTTGTCGTCTTACTCATGGTCTTTCAAGATTTTCTATGCTAGCTTCCACATTAAGATTTTCTGTGATAGCTTTAGCATGAAAGTTGATTATTTCGGCCCTAATATAAACACCCAATGCATATAGAACATAAGTTATTTTGTAGCATGAACAATATAATACTGAAGTCTAAAATATGTGAAATCAAAAAGAACGGTGATATGGTTGTTTTTTATATCATATAATTATTTTTTTCAAAGAATATGAAAGTTATAAAAAGAACTATTACGATTCAAAAGTGGATACGATGACACTAGTCTTATTCTACCAATTAGACAAGTCAATCAAAACCCAACAAATACAAAAGAAAATAAATAAGAAGAAATTAATAAATATAACAAAAGCATGTAAAACTTCGTCATTCTCAATAATACCCCCAAAATCTTATTGTCATGAGTACAAGTCACAAATAAAAAAGCCAAATTAAAAGATAAATGTAGATCTCAATGTCTTTTTTCTAAAATAGAACAAAGTATAAATAAAGGAACAAGAGGGTCCACGAAACGACTAACAATTATCTCTCAATGTCTTCTCAAAAAGTCTCAAATGACTAAGAAGAAAATCTAATAGATTCCTAGGTTCGTAGGTCTTATATGTGTACAAGTTCAACTAAATAGAGTCTCAAGGATCTTCACAAAAATGCTTGTTGCTTATCTTTGAAAGGTGATGGAAACTATTAGAAAAATTCTCTTTTATATCTTTTTAAATCAGTCGTGCGTGAACCCTTGAGTTAGTGTTGTGTGTCATTTATTCTTTTGATAGATGGCCAGCTAGAGCATCATCTTCTGCTAGAGGAGAGGCAATCACCAAGATTGTTATTGAGGCCCCAGTTCAGGGTAGAGGTACGGCTAAAGTTGGAGGACGAGATAGGGGCTGGGGTCGAGGAGCATCACCAGCCTGAGATTATGAGGGGGCATCTCCCCCAAGATCAAGTCTGAGATTGGAGGAGATCAGACTCCTCCTGAGTATACAGCTGCACCTGTAACACTCGATAAAATTATCAAAATATCCCTAGAGGAAAGATATGCGCATAATGTATTTTTTCATGCTCTGATGGAAAATCCGAGGTCAGATATATGATCAGCATAAAAAACTGAGCGAGCAAGTGATCTCGATTTATTTTAGAACAATCAGATCAAAAGATAATTTTTTGATTCGAAAATACATTTGAGTGAGAGTGCGCGACACGTACCAACCACGGACCAACACTTAGGTTTTGTCCAAAAATTTTCTATGAAATTAGAGAATCCTCATTCAAAACATTTTTGGCGAAAAGTACCAAAAATACACAAGGCCCGCATCACAGACACCATGTCTCGAGCCGAATGTTTTTTTAGTTTTTCGTAAGGGGCATTCCATACCTTTCCCAACCTAACCTAAACTCAAAATATGATTAAAATAAGTCATTTTGGGTATAAAAAAGGTTTTCTTTAACCAATTCTTAAACTTTTCTAAGTTCTTGATAAAGATTAGGGCTAAAGAGAAGAGAAAAGGAGAGGAGCGAGGGACTGAATAGTTCAAGGAGATTCCTTCACATCAGGTATGTAAGGCTAAATTAAAGCATGTGATTGCCCTCCCATGTGTCTCATAGATGGTAATAGAGGAGTTGAGAGTCCATGAATCTCCATACATATTTCTTGAAATACTTTCTTGATTATTTTCTTGAAATTTATGTTTATTACATGTATTTTCATACATTGATGATCATCATAAACTTGTTTTCTTGAATTGATATTTTTCATGAGATATTATATAAACCTTATACATTAACTTTTTGAAAACATGCATCAATGAACCTAGGGATTGAGTCTAGAGCCTTGACTTGAGAATGTTGATTGTGATCGTGATATGAGCATGATGATAGGTTGAGAGAACTTGAGGTACTACAAACAGTCATAAATGAACTCTGATAATTTGTCTAATTGGTTGTTTCCCTAATAATTGGTCAGAGCTCTTTGAGAGATTAACTGGGAGTTGAGTTGATGAGATGTTGATATGATAGGCCAGAAGGCCTGATTGAATTAGAGTTGATGAGATGATAAGTCTTTATGAGTCTGATTAAGATGGATGACTTTTATGAGCATGTACTTTTTGAAGAAGTGTCGAGAACCGAAATGAGTAAGAGTATATCTAACTCACACTCATTAACTATGTTGCCAAACTTAGGTAAGGATTAGAACCATTACATTACATTTAGGTACCCTCTTGATTGGAAGTCCATAAAATAATAGAGGACCTTTTGATGGCTGGATCCCTAGTAGATTCGATTCATTCCTTACCTTGTAAGTACGGAATGGCTATGGAAATATCACCGAGATTGTTGTACAATCACTGGCTCATAAGTGATTATTGTTGGATAAGAGATACTCGCAGAAAGTTCCCACATCGAGTACTCTGAGTCAAGATGAGATGAGTTTGGTTGACTTTCATTGAGTTGAGTCGGAGTTAATTGATGAGGTTTGATTTTGTTGATGGGTCTCTTTTCTACTCTTTATTCTTGTTTTAGATAGACATTTGACATTTGGAGTGGTTATAATTCTGAATTGATGTTATCTCCAGATCATTCTACTTGCTTTCTATTTCATTCAACTATTTTATATACCAATATATTCCACATACTATTGTCCCCTTTTCATTTGCATCATTTTATGATACAGGACAGGTACTAGAGATCGTAAACAAGTGTACCGTTGAGGATTCTGAGCATTCGGCTGAGTTGGTGAGCCTCCTTTACTTCGGAGGATCATTGCATTTATTTTCATCTTGCTTATTAGAGTTAGACTTGAGTTAGCTTTATTTTATTTTGAGGTACCCATAGGTCTGTCATTGTACCACTTGATAGTGATAGAGGCTTCATATACTAGAGTTGAGTACTGATGTTGAGACTTGTTGAGCTAGTTTCCTTTCTACTAGCCATGTTATTTCATATGCTATTTTGAAACTTAGATTGCCCATTTACTCTCTTAGTCTTCTGCTGATTTATAGATATTTTTGAATGAATAATTGTGATGGCCAAGTTGTTCATTTTGGGGATTAACAATAGTCTCTGACTACTGGCCACATCTAGGATACTCTCCTGGGGCATGACAAACTTGGTATCAGAGTACAGAGTTCAAGTGTCCTTGGGAGTCTATAAAGCCATGTCCAGTGGAGTCTTGTTTATGGGTGTGTTGTCGACCAAACTTTATAAGCAGGAGGCTATGGAACATTAGCAATTGTTATACTTCTTTCTTATTCCAAATTTGTGCTATAGAGTTAAACTTTATGAAAGCTCTCTTCTAATTTATGTGCTACATGTCTACAAAATCATGACCATGCTTCCAGGAAGAGTTGATAAAGGGGAAAAAAGTCCAGCTAGACAGAATGTTAACTAACCCGAGCCCCAGGACCCATAGGCCCAGTTGTCCCTGTCGTGCAGTCACCACAGGCTGACATTAGCAATGCTGAGCTTTGCCAGGCCATCTAAGCTTTGGCCCAAGCTGTGACAACTTTGGTTGCTAGGTAGGAAACAGGCAGGTAGGGTGTTCCAAATATATCCGGAGTTAGTGAGTCTTTGAGGATGAACCCGCCGGAGTTTAAGAGGTTGAAGAAGAATAGGAATAGGAGCCACTTTCAAGTAGGGTCTCATAACCTTAGAGCTCAGGGATCTAAGTCACAGGCTAGTGTGGTTCGAGGTCGCCGAGGCAAGACACGTTATGGTTGATATGGCAAACTTCATTTAGGAGAGTGTCATGGAGGGAGTATTGGATGTTACAAGTGTGTCCAAGTGGGTCACCTTTAGAGAGAATGTCCTAAGTGGGCCAAAAATCCCCAAGCTTCTACACCACCACCACCAATTAGAGAGGATCAGTAAAGTTCTTCAGATGTCTCCCGAGATGTTGTGATGGGTATGATTCGAGTCTTTACTTACTTTTGATGTTATCCATGAGAGAGAAACTTATGTCTCTAAAGAGTATAATGTTACCACCTAAGAGTAAGATGTAAGGTCTTATAACACCCTGAGTAGAGATATCATTTCAGAGCTAGAAAAATGATGATAGAAAGGGAAAGACGAGATAGTAAGAGTGATATATAGTTGATTGAGGCTTATATACTAGAATTATTATCTATCAAGTAAGTGATGAGTCGATTTCCATGAGCTCGATGATAGAGTGGTGAGTACCCTATGATTGTCATGATGAGGTATAGAGAGGTACTTAGTGTTAGAATGTGTCAGAGCGTGCCCAAAACTAGAAAGAGGTCTATATTGATATATTTTGATATTCTATTAGTGAGGGTGAAGTATAGATATTGAATAGGGGGAACAGAGTACTTTTGAAGTGATAGATCAAAACAAGGCTCATAGTTCTGAGGGAGAACCCTGTGAAATTCATTGAGTTATGAGCTTAGTCAGATAAAGAAGTATGACTAAATAGGTGAGTGGTACTGAGTTATGAGGAAGGGATGTGTTGATCGAATACTCGCTAGGCGATTTTAGTGGACTTATGCTCCAAAATATACCTAGTAATTGTAAGTTGGTGTGATATTGGAGAGGTGCGTAGTAGATGCACATGTTAGTACTAGACTCTAAGCTTGAATTTTGAGGAGTAGAGGTAAAGAGGAGATAGCATCGTGAGAGTGAAAGTCTTAGTTAGAGATTTGCTCTAAGAGGTTGCCACAGTGTATATTGGAGAGGAAGGCGCTGATTGTGTAAGGGTGTGTGACACTCTAATTTATGACTGCTATAAGAATCTAGACAGTAATTTAAGTTTTCAATGTGGAGTAAGTTAATGCAAGCATTCCTTTTCATCACGAGTAATTCAGTTGATTGGGGCACAAAAGCGTTAGCAAGCAACCGAAGAGGTTAGATCGTAAGAGTTATAGAAAGTGGTTATGTACGTTATTAAGAGCAGCAAACATAAGGAAAGAATTCCATAGATATAGGAAAAATCTAAGAGTGGTATCCTTGAAGAGGGTCCTAGCGGCTATTATATATATATGACTATAGTATAACAGAAGGGTAAGACACATATTCTTGTGGATAGTGATCCCTTGACGGTGTAGAGGTATATGCTTATAACTTAGAAAAAAGAATTGATTCACAAACTTAGAGATATGACCCTTGATGTCAAGGGGGAGGTAAATCTTGAGTTTGATAGATATGGGTTGATCGAGATGAGACCTCAGTACCTTGCCATATCTTACGTTTCTTATTCTTCTATTGAGGTTATGCTTTCTATTCCCGAATGGTATATGATTGTCATGCCTATGGCCTAGTCCCATGTACCTAGTGTTGATTGTCATTCATAAGTTTCGAGGATGAGAAGCAACAACTTCATTCATTAAGTTTGATCTTACCCTATGGATCTAAAAGGTCCCAATCCTATGTTGAGTGAGATGTGACTTAAGTTTTGCTCTATATATAGTTCTGTGAACTCAGAATGAGTCTCGATAGATGAGGGAGATTGTACTTCATTATAAACGTTCTTAATTAAGATTTCTTAATTGAATCGTGCTAATGGTCCTTGTTCCAATCCCTTTGAGTGATTCAACTTTCCAATCTTGATAGAAATGTTGATGATAGTAGAGGAGTGATGATTGACGAAGGAGAGTGAGAGTTCTTTATTCTGATATCATCATGCGCATGCCCTAACCTTTGGCATATTATGCCTTTGTTGATGGTCGGATGTAGAGTATCATATTTTAGATGTATAATCGTGCTTATCTTGCATAAGGAGTAGTAGTTGGGGTTTCGCCAAAAAGGGAGATGACAAGTTCCCCTAGGCCTAAATAGTGATGCTGATAGTAGTAGACGGAGAACGAGCATAGATGAAGAGGAGTGAATGTATCCTTATTGTGACATTGGTGTTGTACTTGTGTCATGTACAAATAGAGATAGGGAGAAGGGGAAAGATGAGACATTATGATGTGCAATAGATAGGTAAGAGTACATTAGTGTATCTTTGTGTGAGAGCACATTAAATGGTGGAGGTAGAAATACTAAGTAGGCTTGAAAACTCTTAGATACAGTTGAAGTGGTTAGAGTGATAGGCTTTGAGGATTAGTTTTGTACGAGTATGATCATCTTAGGGATGGCACCTTGAGGCTCAGAAGTAGGCTTGAATGGAATAAGAGAATGTGGATCGAGAGTTGAATAGGATCTATAAACTTAAGTTGATGAAATAGAGTTCCATGAAAAGGAGCACAATTGAGGTGGGGAGTTGAGCTTGAGAGTGCCCACAGAGTCTTGTATATTATGGAGGTCCCATCCTCGAATTGAGTTGATAGCTTCCTCCTTGAGTTCGAAAGACTGATTGTCAAGGTGTTCAAATGATTCAATTGATTGTGATCCAACGTTCAATTCATGCCTCATAGTGAGAATGTCTAAGATAATATCTCTATTCTCGATCTGAATCGAATTGTCTATCTGAGTTGATGTACTCATACCTGAGTTTGAGTAAAGTTTGTTGAGATTGACGTGGAGTTGAAGTTTAATTGAAGTATTGAAATGGGTCTTGAGTATATTTGTGCCTTGATATCTACCTTTACTCATCATTCGAGGATGTATAATTTCAAGGGAGAGATATGTAACACCCGGTAAAATTACCAAAATATTGTTAAGAGGAAAGATATGTGTATAACATGTTTTTTCATGCTCTGATGGCAAATTTGAGGCTGGATATGCAATCAACATGAAAAACAGAGTGGGGTAATGGTCTCAGTTGATTTTTAGATCAACCAAATTAAAAGATATTTTATTTATGCGAAAACGAATTCCAGTAAGAGTGTGTGATAGGTGTGCAACATGCACTTGCCGCAGACCAATACTTAGGTTTTGTCCAAAAATTTTCTACGGGATTAGAAACCTCATTCGAAGAATTTTTGACGGAAAGTACCAAAAATACACAAGGTTTGCATCATGGACCCCATGTCTCAAGTGGAACATTTTCTCAATTTTTCATGAGGGGCATTCTAGACCTTCCCCAACCCAACCTAAACTCAAAATACAATTAAAATAGGTCATTTTGAGTATAAAAAAAGTTTTTTTTAAACCCATTCTTAAGTCTTTCTAAGTTTTTAAAAAAACTAAGGCTAAAGAGAAGAGAAGAGGAGCGAGGGATTGAGGAGTTCGAGGAGAGTCCTTCTAGGTTGATTGTCCGAAAGCTTCACGCCAGATATGTAAGGCTAAACTAAAGCATGAGATTGTTCTCTCATGTTCTCCATAGATGATAATAGAGGAGTTGAGAGTCCATGAGTCCCCATACATGTTTCTTGAAATACTTTCTTGATTATTTTCTTAAATTTATGTTCATTACACGTATTTTCATATGTTGATAATCTTCATAAACTTGTTTTCTTGAATTCAATACTTTTTATGAGATATTGTATAAACCCTATACATTAACTTTTTGAAGCATAGATGAATGAACCTATGGATTGAGTCTAAAGCCTAGACTTGAGAATGTTGATTGTGATTGTGATATGAGCATGTTGATAGGTTGAAAGAACTTGATGGTCCTACAAGCACTCATGAACAAACTTCAATAATTTGTCAAATCGATTGTTTCCTTAATGATTGATCTGAACTCTTGGAGAGATTGACTGGGAGTTGAGTTGATGAGATGTTAATATGATAGGCGGGAAGGCCCGATTGAGATAGAGTTGATGAGATGATGAGCGTCTCTATGAGACTGATTGAGATTGATGGTTTTATGAGCATTGAGTCTTGAAAGGAGTATTGAGCACTGAAATGAGTAAGAGTACATCCAACTCGCACTTATTAACTACATTGCCAAAGATAGGTGAGGATTAGAATCATTACATTACATTGAGGTTCCCTCTTGATTAGAAGTCCCTAAAATAATAGAGGATATGTTGACGGTCAGACCCCTAGTGTATTCGGTTCATTCTTTACCTGGAAAGTACGGAACAGCCGTGGAAATATCAATTGGATTATTGTATAATCACTGGCTCATACGTGATTGTTGTCGGATAAGAGAAACTCCCAGAAAGTTCTCACATTGAGTACTCTGAGTCGAGATGAGATGAGTTGAGTTGAGTTCCACTGAGTTGAGTCCGAGTTGATTGATGAGGTTTTATTTGATTGATGGTCATTTGTCTACTCTATATTCTTGCTTTAGATAGACGTTTGATATTCTGATTGGTTATCATTCTGTGTTGATGTTATTTCCAAATTATTCCATTTATTTTCTGTTCTATTCAGCTATTTTATATACCAGTATATTCCACGTATTGATATTCCCATTTGGACTATATCCTTTTATGATGTAGAGACAGGTACTAGAGATCGTCAACAGCCGCACCTTGAGGATTTTGAGCATTTTAGCTGAGTTGGTGAGCCTCCTTTACTTCAAAGGATCGTTGCATTTATTTCCATATTGCATATTAGAGTTAGACTTGAGTTAACTTTATTTTATTTTGAGGTAGTCATGGGTCTGTCATTGGCACCACTTGATAGTGATAGAGGCTTCATAAACTAGAGTTGAGTATTGATGTTAAGACTTGTTGAGCTAGTTTCCTTTCGATTAACCATGTTATTTGATATGTTATTTTGAGACTTAGATTTCCCATTTACTCTCTTAGTCTTCCGCTGATTTATAGATATTGTTGAATGAATGATTTTGATGAGGTCAAGTGGTTCATTTGAGGACTAGCAATAGATTCTGAGTGTCGGCAACATCTAGAGTACCCTCTCGGAGTGTAACAGCACCACTATTACAAGATAAGGGTGTTGAATGTACTCAATATTGAAATGAGGTCTTCTTGACCCGGAACCTAATTAGTCACAACGAAAGCAACTTAAAGCATTAAAAATACCAAAATGCTTTTGAAACATCCAAAAATTTTACTAAAGCTCATACTAAAGCTAAAATCACTTCGTGAAACCAATGAATTGATGAAAATCCAATTCGAGTATTCGAACTCAAAATGTTGACCAAAATCAACCCTTTATCAAATTTGAATCAAACTTCCGACTTGAAACCTCAAATCCACAATGTAACTCTAAATTTGATTTCGGCAATACTCCTACACCAAATTTCATACTCTAAGACCGATAGAAATGACAAAATTTCATTTTGAGACTCCAAAATACTTTGAAAATCAAAATTAAGCAACTTCATCATTTAAAATTCAAACTTTCAAAATCTTAAGTTTTTCAAAGAATTTCCAAAGACCAACTTCCATAATTGATCAAATAAGAGTTGAGGCGACTATATGGAGAGGTAAAACAATTATTTTTTGAAAATACCAAAAAGAACCTTTGGGGTTATTACAGATAGGTTCCATTATACTTCTGAAATTTCAAATTGTGACATTATTATTCATGTTAAGGTGTAATAGCCCCCCGCCCCTGCTCTTCCCCACAGGCATCCATCATCTTTACATAAATTAAAAATAATTTAGAAAAAAAATAGTCAATTTTTCTTTCATCCTTAATTATCATACGGAGTGCATATTACAGTAACGTAAAATATATTGTTGAATTTAAAGTTAAATAGCGTGAAATTATTGACACAAAATCATCATCTTCCTCATGTGTGAAGCAATCTTATTCAGATAAGGAGAGATTGGTAGATGGTCGAGAAGCAGCAACAAAGAGAAAGCTTTAGATTTCAAACAAGAGAAATGTTTCTTTGATAAAGTTAAAGTATCTATCTAAATATAACATGGAAGAATCAAGGTCTTTGATCAAAGATAAAGAAATGAAATCATGGCAATTGGATCAGAGGCCAACTGTACAGAGAAAGGAAGCTTTCAAGAAGCTCAACTCATGTGACAAGCATGTGGGGGAATAAATTTGTTATTTC
Organism: Solanum clarkiae; assembly: GCA_011800125.2. NCBI lineage: Eukaryota > Viridiplantae > Streptophyta > Magnoliopsida > Solanales > Solanaceae > Solanum > Solanum clarkiae. Next base: position 11,992 of record JAABOM020020483.1, read on the forward strand.
TAGCATGCAATGTACAAATAAAAGAATAACAGGAGTATAGTCTTGTCTTTTTTTATTTTTTACTTTATTTTAATGTAGTAAATATTGTACAAATACCAAGTGTTGGATTGAATACTTCATCAGAAAATCTTCCAATACTTTTTCTTCAATCCTTTCATGGTATCAGAGCAGTAGCTCGATACAATCTATCAACCTTCATCCTATCATCAAATTGATTCAAAATGGTTCAAACCACTGGTCCACAGGTTGTTTCTAGTGGAATAGCAACCCCTATTCCTGCTCCATCTCTAATTAACAACAATCACCCTTACTATCTTGCTCCTTCAAATTCACCTAGAATGACCATTGTTAACTTCATCTTTGATGGGATAGGATTTACAGGGTCGAGAAGAGGAGTCCTCATAGCTTTATTCGCAAAAAAGAAATTTGGATTCATTAATGGAATAGGTAGGGCACTAGATCTAACTGCAACTGACTATGAGCAATGGAGTTGTTGCAATGACATGGTCGTATCATTGTTGCTGAATTCTCTATCAAGGCATATTGGGGATAGTGTGATTTATTCCAAGACTGCCAAGGAGTTGTGGGATAGCTTAGAGTAGAGGTTTGGTAGATCCAATGGTGCTAAGCTATATCACTTGTAAAAAGAGACCTGGTGCAGGCAAATAATGACATAGTAGGGTATTTTCCCAAGCTAAAGAGACTCTGGGATGAACTGAATTCTCTTACTCATACTATCTGCTGCACTTGTGTTTGTACATGTGAAGGAAAAGCAAAATTGGAGAAATCCTCACAAGATCAGAAACTAATAAATTTTTTGATGGGTCTTAATAATGCATATGCATAGGCAAGGGTAAACATCTTGATGATGATCCCCTTGCCAAGTATTGATCATACATATTCACTACTACTTCAAGATGAGAATCAAAGAGAAGTGTATGTAAATCCATCCTTCCCAACTGAATCTGGTGCTTTTATTGCAGCAACCCAAAGGAAGTTCAATCAAAATTAGGGAATCAGACTATAAGAGGGATAACACAAACACATGAATTTGCAGGCAACAACAATCAAAGAAATGGAAAATCTCTGTCGAAAGGAAAGCCAAGAAGGGTAAAGTATAACCCCAATGTGTCTTCTACCTACTGTGGCAAGGTAGGGCATCTTGAGATTGATTGTTATAGAATTCATGACTTTTTAGATGATTTTGAGTTCACAAAAACAAAGGGTTATCTAGGATTAGCAAAGGCAAATAGTATTACAACAGGAGAGAAAATAGAGAAAGGAAATACTTAGCTGGAAGAAGCAATAAATAACAACTACATCCAGTACATGAACATAAACAAAGATCAATATGCAAATTTAGTTCAGCAGGTGGCCAAGGATATTAAAGGAGGAACCTTAAATGCAGGAACCTCAAATACAGGATTTAATACAACTGTCATAGCTGGTAATATTATGAAATATCACGGAAAATATTTTTCTGTGTTCAATATAAGAACCTGGATTATTGATTCAGGGGCTTTGAAAAATATGTATTATGATTCTAGATCTTTTGTTTCCTTGAAAACCCTTCCTGTAGCTTTGAGTTTAACACTACCTAATTCTTTCAAAATCATTGTCACTCACGTAGGAAGTATTTTTATCCTTCCAAATTTAATTTTGAAAACTGTTCTTCATGTTCCTACCGTCAAATATAACCTTATTTCTATGTACAGATTATGTTGTCAATATAAATATAATATGTTATTCACTCCTGGTGGTTGTATCTTCTAAGACCCTTTGATGAAGAACACTCAAGATTTTCGTGAAGTATATGAGGGATTATATTTATTGCAGCCAAGTAATTCTAAATATCTTGAAGATGTGATTTCTTTTCAAAAAGGAAGCAATTCCAAGTCTAATCCTAGTTCAGTTTCAGTTTATTTTCCAGTTATCGCAAATGTTGCTCCTAATGATGAATTATGGCATGTAAGATTGGGGCATTTGCCTTATTCAATAATGAAAAAGTTGAGTTTTATTTATTTTACTTTCAAATCTTCATTTATTACTGACGTCTGTCCAAAAGCTAGGCAAACTAGGTTGTCTTTTCCTGTCAGTAAAATTCAGTCTCTAAGAATATTTGATTTAATTCATATTGACACATAGAGTCCTTATAAATGTTCCACCTATAATGGCTAAAAATATTTTCTAACCATTAGTAGATGACTATAGCAGGGCAACCTAGACATTTTTTGTTAAGTTCTAAAAGTAATGCTTTTACTGCTTTAAAGAATTTTTTGGCTATGACTGAAAGGCAGTTCAACCTTAAAGTAAGGTTTATCAGGTTCGACAATGCTATAGAGTTGGGAGAAAAGGAACCCAAGAGAGTTTGTTTTTACAATCACAAGGGATCCTACATCAGACTTCATGTATAGCCACTCCACAGCAAAATGGAGTGGTGGAGTGAAAGTACAGACATCTTATAGAGACTGCTAGAGGCTTGATGTTTCAATCTAAACTGCCCATTGATTATTAGGGTGAGTGCATCCTTACTGCTACATTCCTAATAAATAGGCTTGCTTCCAGTCTTCTTCAAGGAAAGACACCTCATCAAGTCCTTTTTGGCAAAACACCCAATTATGAAGAACTGAGGAGTTTTGGTTGCTTATACTACTCTAATACTTTATCCCAACATAGAACAAAGTTTGATCCAAGAGCATCAACTTATGTTTTTCTTGGATATCCTCAGGGGCAGAAAAGGATATAAGCTTTTGGATGTTGATTACAATAAAGTGTTTGTCTCTAGAGATGTTCATTTTGACGAACATATCTTCCCTTTTGCCTCCAAACAACACTCTCACACCAGTCGTTTCCCTTATCACACATCATACTCTTTTACCATCCCTCTATTTCACGATAATGATGCTTGTGCACAACCTCTATCACACACTTCTTCCTCAACTAGTACTGATCCTCAATCATCAACCACTCCAATTTCAATTCCTACAGAACTAACTTTATCGAATCCTTCTATTTCACCTACCAGTTCTAATCCTTTAGCAACTACTCTAATAAGGAAATCAGGAAGGGTTCCTCAGAAACCTGCATATCTTGTTGATTACATATGTAATTCTGTTTTCATCACTGATGTCACTACCTCTCGCTTCATTCATCCCACTAAAGCATCATCATATTCTTTTATTTCTCTACCTCTTTCTAATCAACATGTGTTCTACTCTATATCTAACATTGTGGATCCTAACAGTTATGCACCGACTTCTCAACATTCAGGTTGGAATGATGCGATGAAACAGGAATTGTAGGCATTGAAGTTGAATCACACCTGGGATGTAGTTCAATTTCCTCCCGGAAAGAAAGTTTTACCTTATAAATGGGTGTATAAGGTAAAGCAAAGATCAGATTAATCAATTGAACAGATAAAAGCTAGACCAGTGGTAAGGGGCAACATCCAAAAAGAAGGTGTAGTTTACACTAAAATATTTTCTCTAGTGGTTAAGATGACCACTATTAGATGTCTACTTACAATTGCTGCAAAAAAAGGTTGGACAGCCAATTAGTTCGATGTGTTTAATGCCTTTCTACATGGGGATTTATAAGAGGAAGTTTACATGAAGTTTCCTGCAGGTATGACACCTCATAATCCCCAATCAGTTTTTTTATTGAGGAAGTCCCTTTATGGACTTAAACATGCATCCAGACATACCCAGACAATGGTATGTCAGATTAGCCAGAGTATTGTATTACAAAAGTTATACGAGTTCTCTAAATTATTATTCTTTGTTTTATAAGAACTCAGGAGAACTACTTTCAATCATAGCAGTTTAGATGGATGATATTCTTATTAGTAGGAATGGTGTTGAGGAAATCACCCAAATTCAATCCTTTCTTCATATTGAGTTCAAAGTGAAGAATCTAGGAGAGATCAATTATTTTCTAGATATGGAGATTCTTTAAGAAAAACATGGTTCATAACAAATCAATGCAAGTTCACTTTAGATCTTCTGCAAAAATTTGACTATTCTGGTGCAGAAGTCTTCTCCCTAATTGATCCATATTCCAAATTGTTTGCTGATGACGGGCCTCTTCTTTCCAATCCTACCATTTACAGGCATCTAGTGGGTAAGACTAATTACTTAATCCATACTAGGCCTGATTTGTGCTTTGCAGTGTTGACTCTAGTCAATTTATGCAGCAACCTCGAGAATCTCATTTTTCTGTTGCACTTCAAGTTCTACAGTATCTTCGTGTTGATCCTGGACAAAGAATTCTTCTTTCATCAGATTCCTCATTTGAGTTGCTAGCTTTTTGCGATGCTGATTGGGCTTTTTGCCGGGATAGTCGTCATTTCATTAGTGGCTATTTTATTATCCTTGGTGGTGCTCCTGTTTCCTGTAAATCAAAGAACAAGTATCCATATCATTGTCTTCTGCTAAGGCAACATACAGATCAATGAGAAGGGTAACTGCTGAAATTACCTGGCTGGTTCATCTTCTTGAAGATCTCTTAACTCCACCAGCCTTGCCCATCCCTGTCCACTCAGATAGCCAGGGGTATATTCACATTGTGAAGAACTGGTCTTTCACGAAAGAGCAAAACATGTTGAATTCGGCTGCCACTTTGTGAGACAACAATTTGTTTTTGGTTTAATCTCACTCTCTTTTATTCCCTCCAAACAATAACTTGCTGATATTTTCACAAAATTTTTATCTGGTGATTCCCATCGTTTTCTACTGAACAAATTGGGGGTTTCATCATCACCCTCCAATTTGAAGGGGGATATTGACATAAAATCATCTTCCTCATATGTGAAGCAATCTTATTCAGATGAGGAGAGATTGGTAGATGGTTGAGAAGCAGCAACAAAGAGAAAGCTTCAGATTTCAGCAAGAGAAATGTTTCTTTGATGAAGTCAAAGTATCTATCTAAATATAACGTGGAAGAATCAAGGCCTTTGATCAAAGATAATTTTAATGAAATCATGGTCATAGGATCAGAGACTAGCTGTACAGAGAAAGGAAGCTTCTAAGAAGCTCAGCTCATGTGACAAGCATGTGGGGGAATAAGTTGGTTATTTCCAGCATACAATGTACAAATAAAAGAATGATAAATATATAGTCTTGTCTTTTTTTTATTTTTTACTTTATTTTGATGTAGTAAATACTGTACAAATACCAAGTTTTGAATTCAGTACATCATCAAAAAATCTTTCAATATTTTTTCTTCAATCCTTTCAAAAATTAATCATTTCAAAGATTGGATGAGATTACCAACCAACTGTATTTGGAGATGAATAGCTATTGATTTCAATTAATTATGACATTTGCACCAACTTCATTTTCCTTTAGTGGATGGTCCAAAGTCAAGCCAGGCGTTTTAGCACCTAAAAGTAATAGTGTAAGGAGTAATGCAAATTAATTAGACATTGTTTAAATATGAAATTAACAAAAACGTGATAGTTCAAAAGGATGTTACATTTGAAATTTATAATTCAGTGGATTAGACATAGTTTAAATATGAAACCAATAAAAAGGTGATAGCTAAAGAGATTTAACACATGAAAGTTATAATTCAATGGGATAATATAAATTAGATAGTTTTAGTATGAAACTAATAAAAAGGTAATAATTTAGATAGGTTTAATCCATTCTCTTTTTTTTTTTTTTGGATAAAATGGAAAGGATTTTGTGTACATAGTACTGACAAATTGGTCCAAACAGGATGAAAAATCGGTTGACTTCTTAAGAAAAACTAATGCCAAATAAATAGACTCTACGTTATCGATTTTGCTTCGCCTGTTTTACAAAACTGACAATAGGGTCAGCTTTTTTAGAAATAATATATATATAACTAGTTATAATTGAATTACCATAATTTTTTTTTTATGATTTTGAACAATTTTACCACTCAACTACACATTCTTTGATGAAATACTTTCATTGTTTTTATTTATAATCTTCAAAAAATTGAAGGAGGCCCTCTATGTTTGTAAAAATAAAAAAATCAAGGAGTTTTGTGGGTTCTGTTTTATAAGAAAATGATTGTTTTTGCACATTTTTATGAAAAAAATCCGACTTCATCCATAATTTTCTATTAAAAATAAAACCAAAAACAAGAACAGGTGGATTGAATTAGTTTTCTTTCAATTTTTTGGATCGACATTCGACCATATCGATCGATTTTTGTGTTAGAACCCATAAGTTCTTAATTGGTTCAATTTGGAAAAGTATGGTGAGAAGCTGGAGTTTGACAGATGAAAGAGTTGTTAAGAGTTAAATGGGAAAAATTTGAGTTTTTGCTCGTTTTAAATTTTAATTGTCGGATCATGATTTGGTTAATTCCATCAGCTCCAGAACGTCGAATATGGTTTAGGGGAATTTTCAGAACTTAATTTGGAGTTGAAATGAATATTTTGGGTCAAAAGTTACATTTTTAGTTATTACCGGAGCCAAAGTTTGACTTTCGGTCAACAAG
>JAABOM020020494.1:0-18460 GCA_011800125.2 Solanum clarkiae
ATAGTTAATTAGTTGTTGAGACGTTAATTAGCGAAAAAATTAAATTCAATTAAAAAATGAAAGACCTTTAAAATTTATGCAAGGCGGGTTTATGCAGGCAGATATATGCGGCACAGGGCGAGACCGGACAGGTTGAAAATAAAAAAAAACATCATGCAGGGCGGGGCAGGGCGATTTTTAAAATTTGCGGGTTGAGATCAACTCGCCCCACACCCTTCCCATTGCCATCCCTAGATGGATTCATAGCACATAGGAAATAAATTGGTGTTGATTGTATACCTTTCACCGTATGTGCACAGTTTATTTTGTCAACACAATACTCTTTTAGCTATCTTTTTCAGTAAATCTTTGAAGTACACATTTTCTTCCTCCCATAGAAAATAAGGTGTCTTAGGTGTGTGAAAGGGAAAGTATCTTGTGCAATTCCTGTGATTATTTTGATTTGTTGACACTTTACTTTAGGAACAGTCTCATGTAGACATACATAGCTCTTTGACAGGTTCATAAGTTGTTCTAACATAAATTCATATCTTCTCAACACCATTTATCATTTTCTTCATAGACTCTTTGTGAACTGAATAGAATAAGATTTCATCTGTATAGGAAAGATGATTGATCTTTTCCATGATCAAAGCTAGATCATACGCGTACATGACAAATGAGATTCCTGATGGGATCCAAACTAGGTTTTTTTAGCATATCATAAGCATTCAAGGATAATGGGAGAAAAAACATAAGTGGAAGCCAAAGCATAATCATAAGCTATAACATATGTCATGACCCATGACTAGGTCCTAGACATGACAAGGTGAATTGGGAACCCGAGGGGACCCCAAACAACCCTCTTTACATATTATTACACATCCTTGGTCGCATAAATATTAAACAACATTGATAAGAGTAGAAATAAGGGCAAAATGGGCTAAGGGAAAGACTTTCATAATAGAAGATATCATTAAATTAAGAGACTCAAGGCTCATAACATAATTGCATAACTTGTCCAACAATACCTCTACTACATACATAAGAGAGGGGGCCAAGACAAGTAACCAGGCTCACCCTCATAGTCATAAGTATACAAGAAAGAAGAGAGAGTCTCAACTAATATCATAAGATCAAATTCATTGTACCCGGAATTGAGGACTCACCAACTAGCTTTGGGTGGAAGTACTAGCCATGAGGAGGAGGATGATCAATCGGTGCTTCAGACCATACATGGTATCATCATGTAGGCATAGAGTATGCATTAGTACGTTTGAATGTACTAAGTATGTAGGATGCATTGCAACAAGAGATAGACACATGGGAAAATGCAATACCATAAGCAAGAGATAACATAATAGCAGTATGACAATGAATGATACTTGAAGTAAAACATACTTATATAGAACATATTACATGTGAAGAAGGTGACCATCATTACATAACCAAGGCCTACTACTTCCTTGGTGAGGCAATTGAGGTATATTTCCCCCAATGTGGTAGCATGGGCCTACCATCCCCGAGCTAGGCTAATGAGGTATATACCCCCCAATGTGGCAATATGGGCCTACAACCCCCCGAGCTAGGTGATTAAGGTATATACCCCTCAACATGGTAGCACAGGCCTACCACCTCCCGAGCTACGCGAATGAGGTATATACCTCTCAATATGGTAGTTCGGGCCTACTACCCCCCAACTAGGCAATTGGTCAACTTTCATCACAATAGATACTTTTCATAAAATCATCATATAAATACCTTCTTTTCATCATCATAGAGTCACTCAAGTCATATGTCATGCAATGAATCATCAATAGTTCAAGAATCCAAAATTAGATATTTTATCAAACACTTGGTGAGTGTATAATGCTAGTGTAAGATCATGCAATTCAAGAGGGAAATCATGCAAGAAAATCCAATGTAAAATCACCCACCTACACTTGGTAATACCCTCATGCAATATACATCAAAATCCTTTATCAGATCAAACAATAGACCATAGATTCATAGCTCAAAACATGCTAAAATAGTCACAAGTTTATGAAACCCCAACATAGTTCATAGTCAACTTCATAATAAGTAAGACCCATAAGTAAATCAACTTATAATCATGCAATTTAGGTAAAAAAGAAGCTTGAGCACCATGGGCGAAAGAGCCCAATGGTTCAAACCCACACACTTTGACTTTGGAGAATTCCTTGAAGAGGATTTGAATGGAGACTTGAAGCTTGGATGAATTCCTTAAGATTCGGGAGAGATTTGGACACTTGAATTTTGAGAGAAATATTAGTCTAAGGGTTTGAGAGAGTATTAGGAAATATCTTGGATAATATAAAGGTGAAATATGTTAAAGTATAGGTATTTTCACGCATGGGAAGACTTAGGCCCAAGGCCCAAAAGCCTTGGACCGAAGTGAAAATTGACAATAATTTAACACTATGGCGCGCCCTTGGCGCGTCGCGCCACAAACGCGGACAGACACTGAAATTCCAAATTCTTGGAATTTTGATACGGTTGCTCAAAAATCAGGGTCTGACCCATTTCTCACTCAATTTTGCCCCTTGATCAAGAATATGAAGTTGGATTTTTGATATCATGCACGAATTTTGAGATATATGAAAATTATGATTTTGGGTACTTCCGAGGCACATTTTTGGGCACTTTTTTTAGGGTTTTTTCAACATAAGAGCAATAAGAGATACATAAGCCATGATATTCATACTCCATGTCCAACAGCCCTCTAAGTAATAGGCTAGGCGGGGGATAAGATATGTCCCTAGCTCACCCTCAAGTAAAAATGAAAGACAGTCTTAATCATCACCTATAAACTAGATGATAGTAGTTTTTGTCCCTGAAGCAAGCATGGGGACTCACTCACTCTGTCTCTGAAGCCTATTCAAATCTAGCCATGAGGATGGGGAGAAAGTCACTTGTTCCTACATTGTGAGATAGTATAGATATAAAGTATTCATTAGTATATTTGAATGTGCTAAATATGCAAGCATATAATACATAAATATACATTATATTAATAGCTGCATAATAATGATTCATGAGCAATGGCACATATATAGAACCAAAGTAGAGAAAGAATCAACATACCAAGATATCATGAGTGTAATGACAGATGATATCATAGTACCTCAACATATATGGAAATGTCACCATAATTGACAATAGAGCATGTGATCCATAACGTGGAAAAAGTAAAACTCTACATGTCATAAGCTATGTGGATCCACTGGCAATCCATATTGAGAAATCATAAATCCTACGGTGGCACGTAGTTATGGGACAATAGGATTCTAATGATTCATGCCTCAACTAGCGGGTAAGCCGTAATCCCAAGGTCCTCTCGATGCTTAATCGACATCCCACGAAATATATATTATAGACATATAGTATACTTGTCATGTATCATCATCATTCAGACTTGTACATCACCATAAAAACTTGATCATAGTCTCATAGTTCATACCATCATGCATATAAGTAGCTCATTTTATGTTAGGCTTCTAGGTCTCTTTTTTGGATCCCGAGTCCTCCCTAGGGATCCTAGGTCATACTTGAGGTCCTAAATTTCCTACTCATAATCATACTACGAACAAAACATATGATCATATGATAAAATGAAGATGAATAGCTTGGGTTTGTATCCAACAAGTTCAAAATTATAAAAGAATTGAGTGCATACATGCATAATTAAAACATATGATCATATGATGAAATGAAGATGAATAGCATGGGTTTGTATCCAACAAGTTCAAAATCATAAAAAAAATTGAGTGCATACATGCATAATTGTTGAATTAAAAGTCATTTGAACCATAATTGAAGGAACTCATTTATAATTTTTATATTCAACATAGCATACTTGAGAAATTTCATGCAAATCATGTATAAGTTATGTAAATTGGGAGTCATTCATGCATATATTAATATATAAACATTGTCTATATCATAATAATAAAATTTAAAATCTAAATCACGAAAATCTTAGTTTCATAATACTTGAAATTAATAAAATAGTGAATCAATAGGTTGGGCTTCATGGTTGGAAGGTAACCAGGATGAATACCCACATATTTCAATGAGAATTGAAGAATTAAAGATGAACTTAGCTTGAATTTGTAGGTCTTCAATGAGTTTCTTCACTTGGAGTAGAGAGGATACTTCGAGAGTGAATTGAGGAAGAAATTTTGAGTTTGAGGTGTAACTGAAAGACCTTAAATAGGTTAGGGTGTTATTAAAAGGGTAATATGGTCTAAAAACTACCTAAAGAAGGAATTAGGAACTAAGTAAATGACCCAAATACCCCACTTATACCCAAAACATTACTTCGATGAACCTTTACAAGAAACCCATTATGACCTATGGTGGGCACCACGGGTCATGGAGGGTGGCTTGGTCCAGGAGGATTCCCTCCATGAGACCCTTCATGGCTCGTGGTGGGATCATGGCCCGTGAAGGGTGTCATAGTGGGTCACCCACCAAAGACCACCCCTAAACTTCTCCAAGGGGTCCACCACGAGGCCCCTTCAGTGGTATGCATCATGATCTATGAAGAGTTTCTTGGTGGGACAGCTCCTCCAACTTTCAAAAAATATTTATTCTAAGACTTGTTTTCGACTTTCAATACCAGACGCCTTACAATCTTGTTGCTCTACTTGGGCAATAAAAAATTCTTAAAATTCATATCTTCATTCAATTCATTTAGTTCCATAGCAAGAATTTCAATAGCCATGATGAATAAGTAACAGAAAATCTCCTTACTTTAATCCTCGTACTGAGTGGAAAAATCCAAAAGATTGTTCATTAATTTGTATAGAATACCAGTTACCTGATATTAATCTCCATATTATATCATGATCCTCTCATCAAAGGCCTTTATCATATCCAGTTTAACCGTAATATTATGATGTTCCTTCCTTTATTAGCATCTTTAATTATTTGCAGTGCTAACAAAATATTTTCTGCAATACTCTTTCCTTTCATAAAGTCAGATTAATTTTTTAAGATGATAGTACGAAATACCTGAGTAATTCTTTCATGTAAAACCTTGGATATAATCTTATTAAAAAGGAGCTAAGATTTATAGGTGTTAAATTTACAAAATTGGTGACCTTTTCCCTTTTTGGAATCAGTACTATGTTAGTATGAGTAACATACTTAGAAATTTTACTACCACAGAAAAATATCATCACCAATCTCACAACATCTTGTTTTACTGTTTCCCAACAAGCTTGAAAGACTACACCTGTAAAACTATCTGGCCTACTAGCACTATATTTGTTCATATTGAAAACTGCACCTTTAATCTCTTCATGTGTTGAAGCCCTTATCATATCCTCATTCTATTCCGCGGTAATTATCTTGCGTATAAAATTGAGCATTGCAAAATTATCATTATATATTCCTCCTTGAAGTGTTCCTTGAACACATTTACAACTTCATTGTCAATATTTTGAGTTGTCTGAATAAGCTGCCCTTGATATGTTTTAGTTTCATTGATTATCTATTTTTTCTCTTCTATCCGTAGTGTAGGCATGACAGAATTTGATATTTCTTTCCCCTTCTTGGAATCATTACATTCCTATTTTCTATTTTCCATAGCCCTCTTCTAACTGGTAATATCGCTTGAGTGTCTCATCTGCCCTTGCTAGTTCCTCTTTCAAAGTTGAATTGATCTCCACTCGATCCTCTTTCATTTTTACTGTATCCTCCAACATTGCTATTTTCATAAAAATATTACCATAAGTTTCTTTGCTCCATTTTGATAGTTCCATTAGTCTTTTTATTTTCTATTGTACTAGATAAAAGGACTTCCTACTACATTTTCTGACCAATTTTTCTGCTCCACATCTTTAAACTTTAGATGTTTCATCTAGAAATTTAAAAAAATTGAATGACTTCTCCATTTTTTCTTAGATGCTTTTGCAGATAACATGAAAGGAAGAGTGATCCGAACCCTATCTAATCAATGTTGAACTTCAATTACTGAAAATTGTTGGATGAAACTCTTATTTATCCAATACTCTATCTAGTCTTTTAAAAATATATGCCTCCTCAATTCTCTTATTCCACCATGTATATGCACTGTCTGTAAACGTAATCTTAGATAAATTAGATGAATTTATACATTGAACAAAATTCATCATGTCAATATAAGTTACAGGTAACCTTCCTAGTTTTTTCAACTCTTTCAAAATAACATTAGAATTACCACCAACTATACAAGGAAGAGTTAAACCTTCTATCACATCTTCTAAATTCTCCCACAATTTTAATCTTTTCAGTACACTATATCTTGCATACATTGTAGAAATAATAAAAACTTTTTGATAGCCTTTGTGCTTGACCTTGATGGATATCTGTTGACAAGTGTCACTTGCTATTTTCTCCTCTAGTCTACATTCCAAACTATCCATATTTTGGATAAGATATTGGCCGAAGCATTTTTGTACCAAGTTTCCTTCTATGCCTATCCAAATCTTGTGGTCCCTAAAATTGTTCTATAAGGGCGATATATGCATAGTTATATTTTCTCCTAAGATCTATAAGTTGCTCAAATAATCTTTAGTGTTTATTGATCTTATATTCCAAAACTACAATATGTCTGTCATTATTTGGATGGGGAACATCTTGCTGAACTACTCTTTGTCATGATATGATACATGTTTGATCTTGTCGTCTTTTTTATTTGTAGTATTATGCAACTCCTTATTGTGTCTTGGGGAGAGATCAGCAAATTTAGAAATACATGGACAATTTGTGTTTAATATTTATCTACCTCCTCTATCCTTACTTCATGCATTTGCTCCAGCTAATTAAAATCTCTATCTTCTCTTAGTAATAATTTTCATCAAAGTCAAGATTTACTGCATCTGACTCTTTTTGTCTTGTATCATGTGTCCCCTCTTTGTCTAGTTCTACATTCTTACCCTTTTGTTTGGATCTTTTCCTCATCAGATTCTTGATCTCCTTTATATTTCTCTTTGTCCATCATCACTTATATGCCATTGTCACCATCTACTCACCATTTGTCCACTTGAGCCACTATTTGAGTTGTTGGGTGTTTCTTTGATTGTCTCTTTCTTAGTTCTTTCTCCTAAATCTTCCAGTTCCTTCTTTTTACTGGCGCTTTTCTTGTTTACTTCATTCACTTGTGGAAGAAAAGTTTCCTCCACCTAAGACTTTGTTGCTTCTATTGTGACTTTGTTGCTTTTATTGTCTTCTTTTATCTCTTTTCTATTATATTGACTTTTCTTTCATATCTTCTTTGTCCTCTAAAGCATTGTATTGCTATTGCTAATTTGCTTCCCCTCTTTCACATTTTCTTTGACATTCCAGCTCTGAGTAATTCCTCCTTTATACATGTATTTTCCTTTTCCTCAACCACCATTGTTTCTTTGTTCCTGGAATTTATCACTTTTCCTTGTCCTCTCTCCCTTTGTCTATGTCTTGTACTTTAATTTTTTTCTCCTTTCTGGCCCCTCTATCTTCTGTACCCCTTCTTCCTTCTCTTCTGTCAGATATAATTCTAGATACAATACATAATATTTCTTCTCCTCATGTCCTTGAAGCTTACAATATTTGAGAACGCAACCATATTTGATTTCTATTTATTTTTTCTGGAATTCTCCCCTTATTTTATCTCTAACTCCAATGCCAATTCTCTTAGAAAATTCTCCATGCAGATCTACTTTCACCTTTATCATTGCATAGCTAGGTCGTGTTTTATTTCTTCTAGCCATATTTACCTGCAATGGTATTTCTACTATGATAGCCAGGGAAAAGGGTGATTTTTCTTGCCAAAGAAATTTAGTGGAAATAACTAAAAAGAGATCCATGTTATAGCAACAGTGGTTTCTTCCTTCATGTAAACAAAGGATCCCACTTCAGGGTTTTCATTGGGTAATATCAATTCTTATGTCTAATGTAAAAGATAGGCTTTGATTAAAGATAGACATCATCTTCTATGTTTGATTCCTTATAAGCATATATATTAGTCATGTACCTAATTGTCACGACCCGAGCCTAGGACTAGGTGCGACATGGTGAATGAAAAACCCAAAAGCAACCCAAACAAGTCTCTTAGCATATCGTTTGTATATCCTTGATTGCGAAAAATAAAACAAACATTCAACAGTTAATTCTTAGGGAATAGGGGCTTATGACTCATGCTATGAGGATGAATAAAGGAATAGGCTTTGCATGAATCACACAGAAAGCAAGTACTAAGGGGAGGGTAAGTATGACTCAAGTTGTGGTGAAGTGGGGACTTAGGACTTTCATCACTTTCCATCATCATCAATAGCATCAAAGAACATCGCATAATGAATAGGGACTAAAGGATAAGTCTCCATAAAAGCTCAACATCTCATCATAGGTACATAACATAGTTTCCAACAAACATGTCTAAGTATGAACTAAACATGGCCAAGACATGTCCAAGGCTCACCCTTATAATAGAAAGTAAAGTACTAGTGTCTCAACATAAGCAAGAACCAAATCGGATATAGGACTCATGACTCAATAATCTTCACGAATCCAAGCTAGCCACGTGAATGAGGATGAATAGTAGCTCCAGTTCCCATGGTTAGATCATGTAGGCAAAAAGTATGCATTAGTACATGGACTGTACTAGTATGTGGGATGCAATGCAATAATAGAACATAAGTTTCATAATCAAGATATATAATCATACATAATGAGATATAAGCTCAATATATCATGTATGAGTATGTTTTGATGAAAACTTACATGAATCATAAATTCTTTATATCATACATATGTGGAAGAAGATCATAACAAACATAGACCATGTGAGCTATGACATAGAATCCAATGAACTCCTTCCATTGGAAAAAAGATAAATCTACTTTCCAAGTAGATGTCCAAAGTTAAGTTCGCAATTTCATCTTTCATGAACATAATGGACTGCGTCGATTCACTGGCCTAAGCATAGCCTACAAGGGTTCCTATGGTAGCACATAGTTTGAGAGACAAAGGGTTGCTACTAGGACTATCTAGTCGAATCCCACCTTAATGCATCATTCAATGCTAAGTCATTCCCACGAAATGCATTTGAAAACACATGCATAATCATAAGCCTAATAAACTTAAAAGCATAGTTTTAACATCATATAAACATAGGAGTAGCTCATCTTAACTAAATATCCATATGGGAGCCTTGCCCCTCTTAAAAGGTGCCACCACCTGAGCCTAGGGCCTAGACGTGACACGGCGAATGGGAACCCGAAGGGATCCCAAACAAGCCTCTTAGCATATCATTCAACATCCTTGGTCGGTGAAGCAAAATAAACAACATAAGAGATGTTAATAAGGGAAGTGGGACTAAGGGAAGTCTTGATATTTATAAAAGTTTTAAAGATTCAATTTCATAGCGTAAATACATCAAATATCCAACAACCCCTCCAATATGGAATGCAGCGGGGGTCAAGACATTTTCCGAGCTCACCCTTATGGTAATAAGTGTTCAACATAAAGAAATATCAAATAACAAGAGTAGCATAAATAATGTCCTCAAACTTGAGGACTTACCAAAGCTTGTCTTCCGAAATTCCAAACTAGCCACGTGGAGGATGATCGAGAGGTGCTCCGGTCCCTACATGGTAATATCATGTAGGCATCGAGTATGCGTTAGTACGTTTGAATGTACTAAGTATGTAGGATGCAATGCAATAAGATATAAGCCAATATAGTCAAAATGCATAATCATAAGCAATGGATAAGGATAATATCAATATGGCATGCATGATCAATGCTTGAAGTAAAACATGCTTGTAAATCATAACTTGCATAGAATATAATACATGTGTTGGAAAAGACCCTAACCGACAAAAGTAAGACCAAGCGAGCTACAACTTGGAATCCCAATGATTACCCCTCATCGGTAAAGAGGTGGTCTACTTGCCAAAGTAAACCATACTTCACCTTACGGGAGCCCATCCTATTTCGTAGAAGTAACCCCCCTTACGGGAACCCATCCTATTTCGGGGTGGATTCTATGATAAAGTGCACTAAATGGATCCACTAGTATAGCAAGGTAAAATATAATCATATGTTGGCACATCGTTTGAGGAAAGGAGTACGGACCCTTGAAGATAGTCCACGCCGACATCCAATCGATCGATGCTAAGTCTAATCCAACAAAATATTTGAAATAATCATACTTTAATCATAACATTAATAGCTTGTAAGAACATGAATTTAGTAGCTCATAAACATGCTTGACCTCTAATGGTGAGCCTTACTTGAAACATGAGAGTAGATCATAATCATACATGAACCCTTTCTTTATCATGAATGGTCACAAGAGGTAAAAATCTTGAAATAGGGATTGACTTGATACTTGTAACATCGTAGACACTTTTCATGAATTCAATACATACTTGAAAGCCCTTAATCACCATATAGTCACTTGACTTGTAAATCATGAAATAGATCATCAATAACTTAAAAATTCTTGACTTGACATTTCATCAAACACTTGGTGGGTTCATGATACTAGTTCAAAATCATGCAATTCGAGAGTGAAATAAGATGAAAGAACTTAATGCAAATCAACCCACCAACAAATAGTAAAACCCTCATATAGGGTACATTAAAATCCATCATCAAATCTCATAATAGATCATAGTCTCATAGCTCAAAACATGCATAGTCTCAATAGGCAAAATCAATTCATGGTATAAGCTTGAAATAGATAGACATGCATGATTAATCAATATTTCATAAAACCCCAAAATAATTTATACTCATATTTCCTAATAAGTGATACATATAGATGATACAACTTGAAAACATGCAACTTTCATAAAAAGGAAAATTGGGCTCTATGGGTGAAAGGACCCAGTGAATGAAACTCACATACCTTAAACTTGGGTTTTCTTAAGATGAGCTTGAAGAGAACTTAGAGCTTGAAGAGAATCTTTGTGTTTCAAAGTTAAGCTTGAAATCCTTGAAATTTGAATGAGATATTTGGTTAAGTCTTGGAGAGGTTTTTGCGAGGGTTTTAAGTGATATAGAGTTGAAAAATGGTTAAGTATGGGTGTTTTCACGCATAAGTGGGCATGGGGCTATGACCCCAATGCCCTTGGCAGAAATAGAAAAACTTACATTGGTCCACGTCCTTGGAGCGACGCGGACCCACCACACAAGCCACTTTTGTACTACTCCGCGCCCTTGGTACATTGCTGCCAGGGCACAGATGCACTCTAGAAGTCGCAAATGAGCGAAAATTATTTTTTGCTACGGATACTCTAAAATCTGGGTTATACCCATTTTCCACTCAATTTTTTTCCTGATCGAGAATATGAAGTTGTATTTTCGATATCACGCACGCATTTTGAGATATATGAAAATTACGATTATAGGCATTTCGAAGCACATTTTGGGACATTTCAATATCTCCCCCTTGGGAGCATTCATCCCCAAATGTCACAGAAACATACATGAGAGAAGTAATCGTGAAGATTTCAGCCCAACATGAATTCAACAAATGCATTTAAATATCATTTTTGAAAATCTCAATATGAATGTCAAAAATCACCATAAACTTGTTAACATGAACATGAATGCATGCAAAATGACATAAGGGCTGAAACTTAAGACTTGAATTCATAGAAAGGACTTACTTTTGCTATCTTAAGCTTGAATAGAATAAAAGAGTATGGATACTGCTTCTTCATGTCTGCTCGGGCTTCCTATGTGGTACTTTCAACTTGTTGATTCCTCCAAAGGACCTCGACGGAAGCTACATCTTTGATTCTCAACCTCTTTACTTGTCTATCCAAAATTTCCACCAGGACCTCCTCATAGGTTAAATTATCTTCTACAACGCCCACAACATCCAAGGGAAGTATAGCACTTGGGTCACCCACACACTTTCTCAATATGGACACATGGAAGACCGAATGAACTATATTCATTTCCATAGGCAACTCCAACTCATATGCAAGCTTACCCACTCTCCTCAAAACTTTATAAGGACCCACAAATCTTGGTGTCAATTTCCCCTTCTTGCCAAATCGGACCCATCCTTCATGGGTGAGACTTTCAAGTAAACTCAATCACCAACCTTAAACTCAAGATCTCTTCTCCTCACATCGAAATAGGACTTTTGTCTACTTTGGCTATTTTCAATCTCTCCCTTACCAACATCACCAGCTCCATGGCCTCCATGACCAAATCCAGACCTAGCAAAGCCATCTCCCCCACTTTAAACCACCCAACTAGGGATCTACAATGTCTACCATACATGGCCCTAAAAGGAGCCATACCAATGCTTCAATGGTAGCTATTGTTGTAAGCAAGCTTAATGAGTGGAAGATGTTTATCCCAACTACCCTTAAACTCCAAAACACAAGCCCTAAGCAAATCCTTAAGAGTTTGGATAGTCCTCTTGGCTTGACCATCTATTTGAGGGTGAAATGTCGTCTAAGCTTAACCTTGGTATCAAGACCTCTTTGGAAGGACCTCTAAAAGTGAGAAGTGAATTCAGCACCCCGATCCAAAATGATAGACAAAGGCACCCCATGCAATCTAACCAACTCATGTATATACAACTTGGCATAATCTTCAGCACCATAAGTAGTTTTGACCAGTAGGAAGTGAGCCGAATTTGTCATTCTATCCACAATAACTCAAATAGAGTCAAAATGTGTTTCCTAGTCTTAGGCAACCCAACCACTAAATCCATGTTGATCTTACCCACTTCCAATTAGGAATCTCTATATCTTGGGCTAGGCCACCCGACCTTTGATGTTCTGCTTTGACTTGTTGGAAATTGTGACATCTGGATGTGAACTTAGCAATGTCCCTCTTCATATCACCCCACCAATACACCTCCCTTAAGTCTTTTTATTATCTTTATAGAATCGGAGTGAATGGAATAGGATGAATTATAGGCCTCCTCCAAGATCAATTCTTTCAAATCATCCGCATTTGGTACACATAATCTACCTTGGTACCTAAGGGCACCATCTCTCCCTTGGGAGAAAACCTCCATTTTACCATCTCTCACCAATGCCTTCAACTCTAGCAATGCGGTGTCAAGATCTTGTTTTGCCTTCACCTCCTCAATCAAGGATGATTTAGAGCCATCAACAACCACTACACCACCATTATCAACTTCATTCAACCTAACACCCAATCTAGCCAACCGGTGAACCTCTCTAGTCACCTCCTTGTCACCATCATCAACATGAGCTAGACTACCCATAGACACCCTACTTAGATTCTCGGCCACAACATTAGCTTTGCCAGGGTGATAATGTACAATTATATCATAATCTTTAAGGAGCTCCAACCACTTTTTTTTGTCTCAAGTTAAAATCTTTTTGGGTGAACACATATTGGAGACACTTGTAGTCAGTAAACACATCAACATGAATCCCATACAAGTAGTGACGCCAAATTTTTAAAGCAAATACCACGGTCGCTAATTCAAGATCATGGATGGGATAATTTTTCTCATGCAACTTAAGTTGTCTAGAGGCATATGCTATCACCTTACCATTTTGTATTAAAACATACCCCAAGCCAATTCTTGAGGCATCACAATATACAACAAATCCTTTCAACCCTTTTGGTAGAGCCAAGATAGGAACAGAGACATGCTTATCTTTCAAGGTTTAGAAACTCCTTTCAAATTCATCGGTCCACACAAATTTCACCTTCTTTGGATCAACTTTGTCATAGGGGAAGCAATAGAAGAGAACCCATTTACAAACCTCCGGTAATAACCCGCCAAACCCAAGAAACTCCTAATATCTGATGGAGTCAAAGGTCTAGGCCAATTTCTAATCACCTCCGTCTTCTTAGGATCCACCTTAATGCCATCAACCGACACCACATGCCCTAGAAAAACAACCTCTTTCAACTAAAACTCACATTTTTCATGTTTAGCATACAACCTCTCCTCCCTCAAGATTTGCAACACCACCCTCAAGTGATTCACATGGTCCTCCACGCTATGGGAATAAATCAAGATATCATCAATAAAAACTAACATAAACAAGTTAAGGTAGGGTTTAAAGACCCTATTCATGAGATTCATAAATATAGCTTATGCATTAGTCAACCCAAAGAGCATAACCACAAATCAAAGTACCCATACCTAGTCTAAAAAGCCATCTTGGGAATATCACACTCCCTCACTTTAACTTGGTGATACCCAGACCGAAGATCAGTATTAAAAAAGTGACTAGCCCCTTGAAGTTTATGAAAAATGTCATCAGTCCTTGGTAGAGGGTACTTGCTCTTTACAATGCACATTCTAAGAGAACCATTTTTTTCTTTACAAATAACACTGGTGCAACCCAAGGTGACTTGCTAGGCCTTGTGAAAACCTTCCCCAACAAATCTCTCAATTGCTCCTTCAACTCCGTCGGGGCCATACGGTAAGGGGGAATAGAAATGGGTTGAGTATCAGAAAAGAGGTCTATACCAAAGTCTATTTCCCTTTTGGGAGGAATATCGGGAAGCTCATCGAGAAAGACATCAAAAAACTCATTAACCACCAGAATCGACTCAATAGGAAAGACTTTGGACTCAACATTTTTAACCCTCACAAGATGATAAAGACAACCTTCAGAAATCAACTTTTGAGCTTTTAGATATAAATGAATCTACCAACCACCACATCATGACTTTTCCACTCATGAACGAACTCATTAGGGAATTGGAATTTCACCCTATAGGTCCTATAATCAATAGAAGCATAATATGCATACAACAAATCCATCCCAAGAATGACATCAAAATCCACCATATCTAATTCTACAAAATCACAAGGCAAGACATTATGCACAATGAACACAAGACAATTTCTATAGACTCTTTTAGCAAAAATAGACTCACTAATGGGGGTTGACACTTCATAAGGTTCACACAATAATTCGAGACTAACATGAAGCTTTTTTGGCAACAAAAGAAGTAATGCAACAAAGAATGGCATCCGGATCAATCAATGCATACACATCAAAATTAAAAGACTTTAACATACGATGACGACATGGGTACCTCATCCACCCCTTGTCTCCCTTGAAGAGCATAGAATCTATTTTGCGTTGGAGCACCCCCTTGTTGGCCTCGTCTTCCCATTTGACCCATATTTGCACCTTGTCCTTGTGGACGACCATCTCTACCTTTGTTTTGAGCATGAGAACAATCGATAAACTTGTGACCCATCTCACCACAACCAAAGCAAGCATTAGAATTCCTCAAACATAGACCACTATGATTCTTATCACACCTTAGGCATTTAGGTTTTGCCATTCCTCCATTACCACCTTAGAACCTTGGGTCAGTCACTCTATCATTGGCAAACCTCTTGGAAGGATTATTAGATGACCCTTGGCCTTGGAACATATGGCCTTGTGGAAATCGGCCACCCTTGGAACCTTAGGAATCACCTTCAAAATGAGTCCTCTTGGACTCACCACTTCTTCTTTTTCTAACCTTTTCCCCCTCTTGTTGTTCGACATATGTCATAAGATAGGAAAAATCCATATCACTTACTAGCATGGCAGTACGACACTCCTCATTAACCAAGTTGGAGTCTCTCGACACAAATTTGTTCATTCTTGATCTAGGCTCGGCAACCAATTGTGGAGCATACTTGGAGAGTTCGTTTATGAACCTTGCTTAAGGTTCATAAACTCTATCATCTTAACCTCCCTTAGATCTATAGGAAAGAATCAGTTGAGGAATGCGGCTTTCAACTCTTCCCAAGGGATAGCATTATTATTCCCCTTCTCCAACTTCCATTATGTAAACCAAATTTGAGCTACCCCTTTGAGTTGGTAGGTTGCCAACTCCATCTTTTCCTCCGAATTGACCCCCATGATGGATAGCACCTTGGATACCTCGTCTATGAACTCTTGGGGATCCTTTTCGTCTTGGATCCATGGAACTCTGGTGGGTTCATTCTAGTGAAATCCCTCACCCTAGAAGCCGTAGTGGAAGCATGAGGAGCTTGGGCCCCTTGGTTGATTTGGTTGGTCATAGCATGAGCCAACATTGTAATAGCATCTCAGAACTCATCTTGAACTACCCCCCCTCCTTGCGAAGCTTGAGAAGTGGGAGGGGCCAGTTGCTCCTCGGGTGAACGGGCTGTCCTTAGTCTCCCTCTTGGAGTCGGCATGATTTAGAATAGCAAAGAGCATTTGTTAGGGGAAAAAGTCTTACACTTGCATCTAAAGCATGATATAGACCATGAAGAAGTAAAACATTTCCTAAAACGCCTTATAGCCTCTCATTCATAGTTGTTGCATGCTCCACAACCACGAATAAGACTCTAATCGATATGGTGTGTTGGATTCCGAGGACCATTAACAACCTAGTTCTCTGATACCAAGTTTGTCCTGACCCTAAGCCTAGGACTAAAACATGACACGGTGAATGGAAATCCGAAGGGACCCCAAACAAGCCTCTTAGCATATTATTCACATATCCTTGGTTGCAGAAGCAAAATAAATAACAAAATAGATATAAGGGAAGCGGGATTAAGGGATGTCTTGATATTTATAAAAGTGTGAAAGATTCAAGCTCATAGCATAAGTACATCAGTTATCCAACAACACCTCTAACATGGAATAGAGTAGGGCCCAAGACACTTTCTGGGCTCACCCTCATAGTAATAAGTGTTCAACATAAAGAAATATCAAATAACAAGAGTAGCATAGATAATGTCCTCGGACTTGAGGATTCACCAAAGCTTATCTTCCGAAGTACCAAACTAGCCACGTGGAGGACGACCGAGAGGTGCTCCGGTCCCTACATGGTAATATCATGTAAGCATAGAATATGCATTAGTACGTTTGAATGTACTAAATATGTAGGATGCAATGCAACAAGGCATAAGCCAATATAGTCAAAAAGCATAATCATAAGCAATGAATAAGTATGATATCAATATGAGATGCATGATCAATGCTTGAAGTAAAACATGCTTGTAAATCATATAACCTGCATAGAACATAATACATATGTGGGAAGAGACCCTAACCGACAAAACTAAGACCAAGAGAGCAACAACTTGGAATCTTGATGATTACCCCTCATCAGCAAAAAGGTAGTCTATTTGCCAAGGTAAACTATACTTCACCTTATGGGAGCCCGTCCCATTTCGGAGAAGTAATCCCCCTTATGGGAACTTGTCCCATTTCGAGGTAGATTTCACGATAAAGTACAGTAAATAGATCCACTAGTATAGCAAGGGTAAAATATAATCATATATTGGCACATAGTTTGAGGAAAGGAGTATGGATCCTTGAAGATGGTTTACACGGACATCCAATCCATCGGTGCTAAGTCTAATCCCACAGAATACTTGAAATAATCATACTTTAATCATAACATGTATAGCTTGTAAGAATATACCTTGAGTAGCTCATAAACATGCTTGACCTCTAATGGTGAGCCTAACTTGAAATATAAGAGTAGATCATAATCACACATGAATCCTTACTTTAACATGAATGGCTCACAAGAGGTAAAAATCTTGAAATAAGGCTTGACTTTTATACTTGTAACATCATAGATACTTTTCATAAATTCAATATATACTTGAAAACCCTTAATCATCATATAGTCACTTGACTTGTAAATCATGGAATAGATCATCAATAACTCGAGAATTTTTTACTTGACATTTTATCAAACACTTTGTGGGTTCATGATACTAGTTCAAAATTATGCAATTCGAGAGTGAAATAAGATGAGAAAACTTAATGCAAGTGAACCCACCAACTTGTAGTAAAACCCTCAAGTAGGGTACCTTAAAATTCATCATCAAATCTCATAATAGATCATAGTTTCATACCTTAAAACATGCATAGTCTCAATAGGCAAAATCAATTTATGGTATAAGCTTGAAATAGATAGACATGCATGATCAATCAATATTTCATAAAACCCCGATATAATTTATGCTCATATTTCCTAATAAGTGATACACATAGATGATACAACTTGAAAATATGCAATTTTCATAAAAGGGAAGATTAGGCTCTATGGGTGAAAGGACCCAATGAATGAAACTCACATACCTTAAACTTGGGTTTTCTTGAGATGAGCTTGAAGAGAACTTAGAGCTTGAAGAGAATCTTTGTGTTCCAAAGTTAAGCTTGAAATCCTTGAAATTTGAATGAGATATTTGGTTAAGTCTTGGAGAGATTTTTGTGAGCGTTTTAAATGATATAAAGTTGAAAACTAGCTAAGTAAGGGTGTTTTCAGGAATAAGTGGGCATAGGGATATGACCCCGATGCCTTTGGTTGAAATAGAAAAACCAAGAAAAAACTTACACTGTTCTCAATTCCAATCTTTCCTTTTTTCTAACTTTTGTTAGTAAGTACCAATGTAGAGCTATGAGAGTTTATAGGTACAAGAGAAAATTTGGATGGCTCTAATCTTGAATAAGAGGATTTCCATAAATGTGTATGTAAAGCC
>JAABOM020020505.1:0-18459 GCA_011800125.2 Solanum clarkiae
GGGAATTGGGTGGGTCGGCATAGGTGGGAGAAAAATACAAAATTTTGAAAATGTGAAATTTTTTCAAAAATAAATTTTTAATCTAATTTTATTTTAAAATAATAATAATTTTTTTGTGGGAGAAGGGAGTCGTAGTAGGGAGGGGATTAAAAATCAATTTGAAATTGGATAAGAGTTTTGAAAATATTTTCCTTAATCTTTGGAAGGAAGTCATTTTCCTTCAATTTGAGAAAAATAAGTTCATTTGCAAAACATTTAAGCCAACCAAGCATGAGAAAATTGAAAAACATTTTCCCAAAAATGTTTCCTCCATGCCAAACACACCCTTGGTGATATTTGTTATTTCTTGTTTTACAAACTTGAGCTTCCATATTATTATCATATTTTATAAGTTGAACAATTAATATGGGTTGAGATTTGTATCGTTGATTCGCCCACCTAGGAGGGTAAGTGTGAGTGTCACTCATGACCCATTTTGGATAGTGACAGACTTAGTATCAGAGCTTTAGGTTCATTGATCTCAACACACAAGGACACATCTAGTAGATTCTTGCAGAACGGTACGGGGACGCCTTTACTTTTCTTCGAGAGGCTATAAGACCTTATGAAAACTCCCTTCTTTATTTCTCTCATGCTATTACTTGAATCCAATTGGTATCTAGGTGATACCAATTGGTATCTGGTCTTTTTCTCTCTCTTTCGCAATGGTAAAAACTAGAGCAACATCCAGTTGTTGTAGCTCTTCATATGGATGAGTTCTTGGAGACAAATGTGTTTTCTCAACTGAATACGAGCCTTTAATGACTGGTAATCAATATGATCTCTTTGCTAAGTTCTTAAAGTTGAAACTCACATTCTTTAGGGATATTATATCTGAGGATGTTTATGATTTTCTTGTCAATTGTCATGAGTTGCTTCATAAGATTGATATAGTAGAGATTTGTGTTGTTGAGTTCATGACATACAAATTTCAAGGAGACATCAAAATATGGTGGATGTCTCATGTTGAGTACTGACCAACAAAGGCACCATCTACGACTTGGAAAACTTTTTTTTTTTTAAACTTTTTATGGAGAAGTATATTCCCTGAACTTTGATTGAGAAGAAGAGAGATGAGTTTCTAAATATGGAGTAAGGGAAGATGTCTGTTGCAGTCTATGAGGCCAAATTTCGTGCCTTATACAGAGATACTACTCAAACTTAAATTAGTTTAAAAGAGTGAATTCATTGTATTATGAAAGGCTGAAAGTTGGATTTACAGATTCCAACTTTATAGGTGGCTACTTCCGTAAACTCCTTTCAGGAAGTGATTGATTTCGTGAGTAGAAGGGGTGAAGATAGATGGCTTCCTCAAGACGATAATGTAAATAGGTTTTGTGAGGAAGGCGAGTTTAATGGTTCTTACTCTAAAGGGCATACCTTTTGGCTTTATTTGGCTCATCCTATTCAATCCTCATTCCACATTTCAAATAAAAGTTATCTTCAGTCTTCTTTGCCTTATAGAGGCCCACTCTTGACCCTAAGGCTAGCTAAATATTGGACTGAGTTCGTCCACTTGCTCCTTCATCTCCATTGATTCGAATTAAGTTGAGTTGAGTTGATTTTGAGTTTTTGAATTTCTTGAATTGAATTCTTGAGTTATCTATTTTCTTATTGATATTCTTGTACGTAAAATCATATCGATCATGTTTATGAGTTGAGTATTTAAGTTGGATGCATGTTCATGTCTTTATTCACATAAACCCTAATTGAAGATCATATTTAATTTTATCAAATTTTCCAAATTAAGATTGGTGGTCGTTTTTGTATGTTGAGTAAAGATGATTTTGAACTATTTGAACTATTTTACTGAATCTTCATGAACATGAGTTTTTGAGCATAAACAATGATTTGAGAAAGAGTCTTGACGATATGTGAAGACTTTTGAAGCATGTTTTAAACGAAAGCACATGATGTTTGAAAAAGGATTTTGCTAAGTTTTGAAAGAGTTTGAAAGTAGATTCCTTTTATTTAAAAGAAAGACTTGATGAGTCAATTTGAAATGTTGGTAGATATAAGCATATGTTTTGGGAGTAGTATTTAGCACCAATTTGGATAAGAGTATAAATAACTCAAATTTCATAAACTATACCGCCAACATAGGATGAGGAAGGGATTATATCTCTGAAGTCGTTAAAGATGATTTGATTTGATTGATTGTGGATCCAAGGATAGTGATCATTCCTTATCTTGGCAAGGTATTGGACGACTATGACAATAACACTGTTTCGTTGTATCATCACTCGCTCATATGGTGATGATTGATGGTTAGAGAAACTCCTACTTATTGATAGTTTGATTTTGTGTGAGTTGCATATTTATTGAGTCTATTTTTAAAGTGTGCACGATTTTACTCTAAAACCTGAATGTTTAGTGAGTTTGATTGAAGGTTAAGTTGGATCTCTTGAGTTGAGTTGGGGGAGTTGAAAGCCCAACTTTAACAATTGTTAGGTAAAGGTTTGATTAGACCAAGTACCTCTCCTTGGGATGCTCGAGTTCCTTTGTAAAGAAGAAAGATAGTTGTCTGTGTATGTGTTTAGATTATAGACAACTGAATAAGGTGACAATTAAGATAGACACCCTTTTTTCTCGCATTAATGACTTATTTGATCAGTTACGAGGTGCTCCTGTCTTTTAAAAAATTGATTTGAGGTCCCATTATCACCAGTTGAAGATATAAGCAGTAGAATATTTCATTTATATGGGCGGATAAGCGTGAAGAGAACTTTTTTGAAACTTAAGACTTTGTTGGCTACCACACCGATTTTTGCCGTGCCAGTAGAAGGTAAGAATATCATTGTTTTATTGTGATGCATCATACTCTTGTTTAGGTGCAGTATTAATGCAGGAGAGAAATGTAATTGCTTATACTTTCAGGAAATTGAAGGTGCATGAACATAGCTATCACACTCATCATATAGAGTTGACTGTGTTGTATTTACATTAAAGTTGTGGAGGCATTATCTGTATAGGGTCAAGTGTGAAGAGTAAATAGATTCATCATAGTTTACAACATATGTTCACTTAGAATGACTTGAATTTGAGGCATAGGAGGTAGATGGAATCGCTAAAGGACTATGATATTACTATTCTTTTATCGTCTAAGAAAAACTAATGTTGGGGCTGATGCCTTGAACAGAAAAATAGGGAGCATGGAGAGTTTAGCTCATTTATAGGGTTCTAGATGCCTATTGGCTAAAAAGGTTCAAACATTGACTGATAAGTTTATGTGGCTAGAAATAATTGACAAAGGAGGATTTTTAGCTTGTATTGAGGAAAGATCTTCTTTGCTCAATAGGGTTAAAGTGAAATAGTTCGGTGATGAGAAGTTGAGCTAAATTGTGATTAGTCTCACAAGGGAGGCCAAGAAAGTTGTGATTGATTAGGAAGGTGTCTTAGGTTTTAAAGGGCGATGTGTTCCCCATTTGATGATTTGATTTAGACTATTATTATAGAAGCTCACAATTCGAGGTAGTCCATACATCCTAGTACAATAAAGTTATGTTGTGATCTGAGCCAACATTATTGGCAAAGTAGAATAAAGCTTGACATTGTTGGCTTTGTTGCCCAACGTCTGAATTGTTAGTAGATAAAGTATGAGAACCAGAGGCACTAGAGGAACACTTCCGAGAATGCCTATCCTTAATAGAAGGAAAAGAATAGCAATAAACTTTGTGATTCATCTTCCAAAGACAATGGGCCAATTTGATTCAATATGAGTGATTATTGACAGGTTAATAAGTATATGCACTTTATTTTTGTCAAGATGACTTATAATGCAGAGAATTTAGCCAAACTATATATCAGCGAGATTGTTCAATTGCATAGAGTTTCAATATCTATTATATCAGATAATAATACATAGTTTAATTCTAACCTTTGAAGGATCTTATAGGTTGATCTAGGCACTACATTAGATCTTAGTACCACATTTTACCTTCAGATTGATAAGTAGTCCGCAAGAATAATTCATATTATAGAGAAAATGCTTCATGAGTGTGTGATAGATTTTGATGGTCATTGTAATCAATCCTTATTCTTGGTAG
The DNA here is from genome assembly GCA_011800125.2 of Solanum clarkiae. Taxonomy (NCBI): domain Eukaryota; kingdom Viridiplantae; phylum Streptophyta; class Magnoliopsida; order Solanales; family Solanaceae; genus Solanum; species Solanum clarkiae. The sequence continues at coordinate 4,086 of JAABOM020020505.1, forward strand.
AGTTTTGGTATGGTAATAATTACCACTTGAGTATTAACATAGGTTCATTTGTGGTTCTCTTTGGTCGGTTTGATGCATTGAGGTAAGACCTTGGAGTACTGAATTCTTTAGGGAGTCATTAGAGAAGTGAAATTCATCGAGAAGAAACTTTTAGTAGCTCCAAACAAACAGAAGGAGCATATAGACTGAAAGGTCAGGGATATGAATTTTATGAAGGGTGAGCAAGTATTGTTGAATGTTTCAACAACTAAGGATGTGGTAAAGTTTGTTAAGCGAGGTAAACTTAGTCCAAGATATATTGGAGTGTTTGAAGATCTTAATCATGTGGAAAAGGTGGTCTATGAATTGGTTTTACCTCCATGCTTGTCTGGAGTGCACCCTGTGTTTCATGTGTCTATATTGAAGAAATATTATGGTGATGGAAACCTACATTATTCACCTGAGATTCAGTCCTACTTAATGAGAATATTTCTTATGAGGAAGATCCTGTAGCCATTCTAGATAGAATGGTCCACAAGTTGAGGTCAAAGGAGATTGGGTCTGTGAAGGTTCAATAAAAAAATCATCCGTTTGAGGAGTCCACTGGGGAGATTGAGGCAGATATGTGCAAGAGATTTCCACATCCTTTTATTGAGTCAGGTATACCTTCTTATTCTCATCTTTCTTTTGGCTATTCAAGGAGGGACGATGGGTAAATTGGTATCTAATGTAACAACCTATTAAATCATTTTGAGAAATAGAGCTTCATACATTATAAAAAAAATTTCTCATAAATTTTAAAGGGTGTTTTTGGGACGATTTGATAACTATGGTTACTTAGGCGACACATAATTTTAGATAATTAATTTTGTTGGTGGACTAAAGTAATAATTTAGTTAATATATTATGCCATTTATTCATAATTATTAAAAATAACTTAATAGGATTTATTACTTTTAATATATGTTTAAATTAAAAAAAGAAGAAGAAGAATAAGAAAGAACTAACAAAAAGAGAAAAATAAGTAGAAGAGCTGCTCAACAACCCTAAGAAAAGAAAGAACCAGAACGCAAAAGAAAAGGTGCAACACACATATGAAACGACAAAAGGAGAAGAAAAGAAATGCGAGAAAGAAAAATAAAGGGAAAAAGAAAGAGAAAATGCTGAAATTTAGCATATAAGTTTATCTTATTATGGATAGACATAACCTGAAAGAAAATTTCAGGTTTGAATTCGAGGACTTGGGGTGACTTTTTGACACAATTTTTGAGTAAAAATAAACATAGTAATATGGGTCTCATTGGATTCATATTCTTATGGAGATTATGTATGTGATAGATTGAAAATATTTTAAGGCATTGAGAAAAGAAAAAGTACAAGTGGATTAGCATACTTGATTTCGGTTCTTTAGTTGAGGTAGGTTATGGTTTTTCTATGTATTAGAGAAACTCTTAATTGTAATTGATATTTATTGAGTGATGTTGTAAAATTATTCTATGCATTTAATTATGGTGGTTTGGATGATTGATACGTGTTGTTATTGGTCTGCGGTCCCAAGACTATGAAATCTATAATCTTGAACTTACTCTACCAAAGTGATGCCTAAAAATGACTTGCTGAAATATTGCTAATGAAGTAGAAAGTAATGATAAAGAATGATGAATTAAATATATGTAGATCCAATATCATGCTTTGACACAGTATATTTGAATAGAGTGTCATGCTCTGACAGATTTTATGGGATCAGATGCCACATTTCGGTATAATATATATTGGATCGGGTGCCACATTTCGACATGATTATAATAAAGAAAAACATATTGAAATAATTTAATATATTCAACCACAAATAACCCATTTCTCAAAAGAAGCATGGTGTGGAGGCTTGAGTCCTTATGTGTGTTCTTTTTATTGTTGACTGATTATGTACTTGTTTAATTATATTGTCACTTATACGTGTTAGTTATTGGTTGCCATTGTTAAGTGCGATAGTTGGTTTACTGCTATTATTTTGTGTGTATTGGTCTCCATTTTGAGTCGGCCGATGATACCTACTCAATACATGTTGTCTGTACTGATCCCTACTTGTATTTTTCTTTGTTATTGCTTTTGTGGAGTACAAAGAGTATTCCATAGGCTTCGACTCGCCCTCAGCTCTATCTAATCCTCAATATATTAGATTTCAGGGTGAGCTAATCTTCTAGCTTGTATTGGATTCTATTAGTTATAGAATAATGTGCTTAATTTTCGGATATAAACTATTTTATTTATCTATTTTCATGTTACTACTCTTAGACTTCATATTTGAGATTAGATGTTTTTGATGTGATTGACTTTCAAGTTTTGGGGAAATATCATGTAATAGACTTAAGTGTAATTTATTATTTCTTGTTTTACATATTTGAGTTTCCATATTATTATTGTATTTTATAAGTTGAACAACTAATATAGTTTGAGATTTATATTGTTGTTTTACCTATCTAGGATGTTAAGTGTGGTGACATTCACGACCCAATTTGGATTGTGACAATGAATGAAACACAAAGTTCTATTTGAGTTGCAACAGGATTAGTCAGTTGTAAGGTAACTGTGACACCCAACAAAGACCAGTAGTGAGGCTAAAACATAATGCCAAGAAAATCTACAAAACATGGAAAACCAAAAAAAATGACACAACACCAAAAGAATCACTAGTGCAGATAGTAGTTCATCAAGAAACTACCGAACCTAAGGAGGCTACACGGAGATTGATCCTATTTAGCCCTTTTTAAGTAAGATAAATGCTAGAAGCAAGCAGAAAGTTGAATTGCAACAAGTATCAAATGAAAAATGTGATGATGAAATTGATGGAAAGATGCTGAGGACACTCTAAAAGTTTGCTCTGTTGAGGATTTAGGAAGGCAAAGCCTCAAAAAAGGCCAGCAATTTTTATAAACTTCCTGGACAATAAGCGAAGCTACTGGAGATAAAAAAGGTGGATAAAAGGGATCGTGCAACCATCCAAACTCCATGATTATTTTCTCTTGGAATATTAGGGAGGCTAAATATATCCTCCAAGCAAGAAGAACTCAAGACCTTCTTGTTTAAGAATAAAGTTGATATAATAGCATGCCTTGAGTCTAGAATTAAAATCTCTAAAGTTGAGAAAATCTAAAGAATATAGGTGCAGAATGGGAACTCAGAACGAATTATAGTGCAGCAAGGAATGATAAAACATGGTTGTGCTACAAATATAATGACTTGATAATAGATGTAGCATTTTCCTCTGCGCAGTTGATTCATTGCATGATGGTGGATAAACATTCTCCTTTCAAGTGTACTATTAGTTGGATATATGGCTTAAACACCATTGAAGAAAGAAAGGAGCTTTGGGAACAGTTGAGAGCTATGCGTAACATTGTTGCTATGCCTTGGCTAATTCTTGGAGACTTTAACACTATATTAAATTCTGATTACAGACTCTACGGTGCACCTGTACATGTTTCAACAACTATAGACTTTCAGGATTACATTGATGATATTATGCTAGGGTGTCCCTAGATGTGGTTGTTTATATTCTTGGTGCAACAAAAGGAACTCCAATGATAGAACTTATAGTCATATAGATTTGGCATTAGGCAATGCTTAATGGTTTCATTCATATGGACATATTGTTGCTGACTACTTGAAACTAGAATACTCAGATTATTATTCAGGAGTACTCAATACAATAATTCACCAGGTTAAAATTAAAAGACCTTTCAAACTTCTGAATTTACTATTACAACAAAAGGATTTTTAAGAAATAGCTCTTGATGTTTGGGCACAACAAATTGTTGGACATCACATGTTTAAAATATGGAAAAAACTTAAGTTAATTGAATAGAGAAGCAAGGGTATGTCAGAAGAGTACTCCACAACTGAAACAAAGTTGAATAGGCAGAAATAGAAACCAAATAATATTTAAGATGCGTTGAACATTGGTTTACTTAATCATCAACTAATCTAAGAGAGGAGCACCATAACCCTACTTCATAAATGGGATGTGATACTTGAGTGGATCTTAAGGTAGAAATCTAAAGCCACTTTGATTGCCTATGGGAACTCTAACTCTAATTTCTTTTCATGATCATTTGAAATCCATGCAAGCCAAGAATAGAGTTTTCTAAATCTATACTGATCAGGGGTTAAGCTTACTGATCTAGCACTAATCGAACATGCGTTCGCTAGATTCTTCCAAAACCTAATAGGGGATGATGCACAGGAACTAGAGTGTATAAATGTCTATATAGACAGGAATGACCCTTGTCTAACGCTAGATAACAACAACTACAAACGATTCCTGTAACATAAGAGGATGTTTTGAAGGCACTAGATGAATTCCTAGTGATAAATCCCTTGGAGTGAATAGATTTCTTATCAAGTTTTTCAAATAATACTAGCTAGTTATAGGCTCTGATGTGATCTCCATAGTCTTAGGCTTCTTCTAGAATGGAAAACTATTAAAGGAAGTAAATTGCACCACTCTAATATTAGTTTCTAAAGTCTCAAATCCAACTTATGTGAATGATTTCCGACCTATATCATGTTACTCTACAATCCATAAACTTGTGTCCAAGGTACTTACTACCAAGCTGAAGATTGTTGCTGAATTATTGGTTGGAAAATCACAATCTACCTTCATTAAGGGAAGAAACATTCTTTACAATGTGATCATTGCTCATGAGTTGATTAATAAGTATACTAGAAAGGGATCTCCCCTAGGTGTTCTAAAGGTGGATGTAAGAAAGGCCTACAATTAAGTTGAATATTTTTCTTGTTTTTAACAAATGATACTACTAGAATTTAGATTTCCCCACAAGATGTTAGACTTAATTATGACATGTGTTGTCATGACCCAGAACTAAGGCCAAGGAGTGACATGGCAAATGGAACCTAGGAGTCCGCAAACTAGTCTCAAAATATCCATGTTTACATCATCAATTCAGAAGCATAAACAAATAACAAATACATAGTTCTAAGGGATGGTAAAATAAGACTCACTCTATGGGGATGTCATAAGAAAAGGGACTAACATAGATTCATATAACACGTAGCACATAAATACTAAGGGGCGGGTAAGTATGACTCACTCTATGGGGGCGATTCGGGACTTAGGATCTTTCACATCATAACATATAAAAATATCATAATACTCATAACAAAACTATATAATGATAAGCAATATGTTGCCATATCCATAACATAATCCCCGAATACAATACTTAACATATAACGTAAAGGAATTTAAAAGATGTCCAACAATGCCTATATTTATAAGGTAGGATGGGGACCAAGATATACCCCGGGCTCACCCTCAAGTAAACATAAACAAAAGCACCATAGGTAGAGGAATGGTGGTTGTTCCTCAAAAGGTAGGACTCACCACAACATGCAATCTCAAGATCCAAACTAAAAGTCATACGATGGATGAATGTAGTCCTCGGTCCCTACATGGTTAGATCATGTAGGCAAAAAGTATGTGTTAGTACATTTGAATTTACTAATTATGCGGGCATCCAATGCATATGACTTACCAAACCTGTATTCAATGTTAGGTGACAAGGGCTCATAATATAGAAAGAGATATATAACAAGGAAAAAGTAATCTAACAATATGCCATGAAATCAATAATACATGAAAATGCAATAATGCTCATATTTAGTGGGGATGGACTATAACCGATAAATCAAACTCATGTGATCTATAAAATGAATTAGTCCAATGAAGACCTCCCATCGGTGGGAGAAAGTTACTTGCCAAGGATAATCTACATCACACCTGACGACCCCATCATTTCGGTGGATGGACACCTTCCTTACGATCACATCATTTTATAAGGATTTTCAAAATCATATCAATGTGTAACCATTTCTTACAACCTAATCATTTTGGTATTAACAATAATATACCTATGTTGGCACATAGTTCAAGAAATAGGAGAGTGATATTAGGCATATTTATACGTCAAATCAGCCAAAAATACCCATAAAATAAAGCCTAGTAAGAGGGTAAATTCATGGAGTCCAGGTGTTTTTAGTTCTATTTCTATTATTTTGCTAATCTAGGGCCAAATGTGCCATTTAGTTGTGTTTTTGCAGGTTTCGATCAAATTATGCTAGTTCGGAGTCAAATTCAGATCTGAAGGAAGAACACAACTAAGAATTTAGAGGAGAAAAGTCAGTTGACTCAGTAAAATACTCAAGTGTGCATTGCAGACCTAGGGTAAAGTTGTGCAAGATGAAAAGGAAGAAAAAAGGCACGAAATAGGAAAAGGTAAAAATTTGGCAAAGTGGTCCAGTCAGCAAAATATGTGAAAATCTAGCCCAGGATAGTCCGCATCGCGGACTTGGTGGATGCAAAGGAAAAAATTGAGTTACAAGATTTTAAGTTATATTTTGTCTAAAACTTTAGGTTTTCACATCTGTTTTTGAAGAAGAACTTGGAGGAACGACTAAGAACTCTTTTTAGGGATATTTTGGTTAGTTTTTACCTTGGTTTTCTTGATTGTTAAAGCTTGCTAGTCTATTCATGATGTACGTAGTTACTATAAATGGCTAATTCTCCATATTTTGGGGTTGTAGCTACAAAAAATGTTTAGTTCTTGATTTTTGATATTTATGAATGAGTTTTTTAGACCACTCCTCTATTACTTTGATCTATACTTCAGAATCTGGTCAACTATGGGATAAATTAGTTGTTCATTCTGAATTCAAAAGATGTTGGAATGAATAAAACACACTAGTATAATGAGCTTGTTCAACTAAGGAATAGGTTGATTTTCGTATAAGGGAGACATGTGACAACTACCCTTACACCTAGCTTAGTTCATAATACGGGAAGATAGCGTTAAAGCATTTTTATTAGTCTGTCTATGATCATGCCCAAGTTACCCCTCTCTTTCAGAGGATAAAGCAGTTGTTGTCAAATATAAAACCTAACCAAGGTTAGGGTCCAATCCCACAGAGAATACGGAGACTCACAACGAATTCACCAATACGCAATTCAAGTAATTAACAACTCAATTCCCTGAAGGGGGTTTGCAATATTCAAACAAGAAAATAAACTAAACTAACTAAAGCAAGAGACAATTAATAATGGAGAGCAACTTGGGAATTGTGTTCCCCATGATTCACCAACTCAATATCCCCAGATAATCTAATTCTCGACTAGAGTATATCATGTAGGATGATAATTTAAGTTCATCAAGCCCTTTGGTCAAAGGTGAGAGGCGAATTTCACTATGTGACTTGACCCATCTCCATAGTGTGCAATACTAACCATTACCCATAGTCCTAGTCAACCTCTCTTTAGTCTAGTTTGGTTGATTAGATGAGAACACATCATCGAATCCTATTAATAAATCTCTTTTCCTGTTTATTACCACCTAGATCGGGAAGGTGACACTAGGCAGGTTCTAATATTGGCCACTATTAGAAAACATGCAAAATGAAGAGAATTGATTAATATATGTAAATACCTATTCTAAGGATTACAAATTAACCGGGTTTATTTGGTTACATCTTCATGAGTCCCACAACCCCAAGTTGTGGATTTAGCTACTCATGCTATGGGTATATGAAGTAATCATGAATTAAAAAAACATAATTAATTACTTACCCAATTGAGTTAAAGAACAAGCAAATCCAAAATATATTGAGAATCACAAGATTTGGAGGTACAATAAATCGACAAGTGTATTCTCATCCATGATTGAAGTCTCCAAGTACAAAACCCTAAAAGTACCATCTAATTACGTTCTCTACTGTATTCTCTAGAATAATGACCTAAAAATTACTAGTTATAGTATTTACAAACAAGTCCTAAATTTTTTTTAGAAAAACTGGTCGACGACTTTATACGATAGGCCTTTATGACTCGTAAACTGATTTACGAGTCGTAATCGGGGTCTCGTATTCAACTCTTGAGATCTTGGACTTCACTACTGCGGATCCACTCTATGAGTCATAGACAGATTCATGATTCGTATTGTGCTCTTGTAAACTTCATCTGTATCAACTGGTCCTTCACTGGATCTCAGTGGAATTCTTCACGAGACCACTCTATATGACTCGTAGAGTGATCTACGACTTGTAAAGAGGTCTAGTCTATTGAACTTCAGATCTCAAACTTCACTGAAAATCTTCATAAAATCTAGTCTACGACTCGTAGAAGGTTCCATAAACCATCAAAAACCAGAAGAATCTGCAATTTTTCCCAAAAATCATGCCAACCTGCTTTTCTACAAACTAAACACGAAAAACACATAAAAAGCATACATGTCACATTGAGAACACACAAAATCCTAAGTTTTAAGCATCAATTATATTATATTTTGATAGCACATCAGTCTATTCCCGCCAACGATGCCATTAAGCAGTCAATAACGGTAGTTGACATAGGCGTGCAACCCTGTTTAGGTAATTTTAAACCCACAAATCAGTAGTCTGGAAACTATACATAGGTGCAAACTTTGAGACTAAAATAATGTCGTTAAGGTTACAATCCCAGAATTGCTCTTTAATTGATATTTAACAACAAAAACCAATTTAGTGTAGAAGTTTAATTAGTTATTTAATTTCATTTTGCAAATCTCTTTAGAATTTTACTAAAAACACTTCAAATGTTATATTTTGGGTTATTTGCCAATTTCTTTTAAATCCTTGGGTTCGATATCCTAGCCCCTTATTTAGGGCCACTATATTACTTGCTAGACCACGTACACTTGCGTGCGCTGGGGAGAAACAAGTTTTGGAATCGTTGCTGGGGATTTGAAGTTAAATTGGTTGATTTTCTGAGTTATTTTGTTTGTGGTGTTCGCTACATTTGATCTTAGTCGTGGTGCTTTTGTAGGTAATTGGCTACTAAACTAGAATATTAGGATTCTTGCTTTCTTCAATCGAAGAGGATAGCAGGGATCTTGTTCCAAACTCCAGCGATTGAACTCATTGAACAGGAGGATCAAGAATATAATAAAAGAGAAACTGATCTTGTTGGAGAGGAAATGGCGGACGAAAATCTACCTACACCACTAGCACCTAGACCACCCGCACCAAGGCCAGGTCAAGATGTCGCAATCCCGAGAACCACTAATGTCACTAGTTGTTTTCTTAAACCTCAGCCCGGTGGTCGATGGGAACTTAAGCAGAACATGGTCCAATTACTACATTCTACTGGATATTTCACAACACTACCACATGAAGACCCATAGGTCTATCTTTAGAACTTCTTGGAGATTGCTGATACTTTTATCCCCATGGGGGTGAATAGAGACTATGTGAGGATGACCTTTTTTCCCTTCTACTGTTGGGGGAAGCACAAAGGTGGCTACAAATTGAGCCACCCAACTCTATCACTTCCTGGGATGAGCTTGTTCGCAAGTTCCTCACAAGATTTTCTCATCTAGCAAGACAACCAAACTCAGGAGTGAGATTTTGAGCTTCAAACAAAAGCTTGGAGAAAATCTATATAAGCTTGGTATAGGTTTAAAACTCTTATGATAAATTGTCCCCATCATTGTTAGGGTAACGGGGTGTTGGTACGTACCTTCATTGAGGGCTTGGAACCCAACACCAAGATTCTTCTTGATTCTGTTGTAGGTGGATAGTCATTGGAGAAGACATACGATGAATTACATGCTTTTCTCAATTGTATTGCACAAGGAAATCCTGAGTGGAATGCAGGATCAAGCTGACCGATAGTCCAACAGTAGGCCGGTATGTTGGAGATTGATGCTATAACTCCTCTGTAAGCTCAGATGTCAGCCATGCAAAACATGATGACCACTCACTTCAACAACCTGGCATTGCATAAGCAACAAGAAGCACCAGTAGCCATGGGCCAACAACCAGCCAAAGTAAATATGGTACAATAGCAACAAAATGATTATTGTGATATTTTTGGGGGAGGTGACCACACTGCTGAGTTCTGTGTAGCTAATCCAGAAGCAGTAAATTTTGTGGGCAATGCCAATAGAGGTGGCTATCAAGGCTTCGGGAACTCTTATAACCCAAATTGGAAGAACTACCCCAAATTCTCTTGGGGTGGTAATCAGAAAAACCAGGGGCCACCTTAGTAGAGACCACAAGATGACAATGCTTACTATAATCACCAGATGCAGCAACCTGCAAAGCAGGCTATCCCAAACAATATGATTGATAGTAAGGTGCTGAGGCAAATTATGGCAAACCAGAATAGACAAGAAGAGGATATTCAGAGGAACAAGAAAGGTATTCAGAATTTAGAGAAACATTTGGGGCAACTGGCTAGCACTATGAACTCTAGGCCTTAAGGAGGCCTACCATGTACCACTGACCCCAACCCAAAGCAAGTTAATGCAGTCACCACGAGAAGTGGGTGGCCATTGACTGATTTGGTTCCAAAGAAGAAAGTTGGGGCTGAACAAAGGACTACATAGAATAATGAGGCTAACAATCCCAACTCAACTATTGATGATGTAACCACTTCCGAAACCTCCCCCTCCATTTTCACAAAAGTTGAGAAAGAAAAAAGGGGATGACTTTTTCCAAAAATTCATCGGGCTCCTAAAATAGGTACAATTTAACTTACCTTTTATTGATGTTTTGATGGGGATCTTGAAGTATGCCAAATATGTAATGGATACTCTTGCCAACAAGAACAAGTTGGCTGAATATGAGCCTGTGCACTCATGGAGGCATGTAGCTCTTTCGTTCTTAATAGATCTCACTTGCCAACTAAGTTGAAGGATCCTGGGAGTTTTAATGTGCAAGTATCCATTAGGAACTGTCTGAATGCAAGAGGTTTTGTGTGATTTGGGCGCAAGTATCAACCTTATGCCTAGTTCGATGTTCTTGAAATTGGGGCTTAGGAGACCAAAGCCTACCACCATTGTCTTATAATTGGAAGATCCTTTTGTGGCAAGGGCCAGATAGTGTGATTGAGAATGTCTTATTCCAAGTGGGATCCCTCATTTTCCCTGTGGACTTTGTCATCTTTGATTTTGAACCAGACCTGAGGTCCCATTCATTCTTGGGTATCCATTCTTAGCTACAGGAGGGGAATTGATTGATATAGCAGCAGGAAGGCTCACCATGAGATCCTATGATAAAGTTAATATGTTTGATTGTCTACAAAGCGATGAAGCTGTCGGCTGCATATAAAAATTTGGAAGCTATCACGGTAATAGATACCCGCGGCTGCAGTGAGCTAAGTGGAGATCATAGACGCACTAGCCAGAGTGTTACTGAATCAAGGTCTAGTGGATGATGCAAAAGCTAGAGAAATTGAAAGTGTCTTGAACACTAACATTGTCAGCATGCTAAAGAAAGTAGCTGAGCCATTAACAGAGTGTTGGGACCACCACCTAAACCCCTCAGTTGAAGAAGCTCCTCAGCTTGAGTTGAAGTCATTTCCATCACATCTTAGGTATGAATTTCTAGTGAAAATAATACTTTATCTATAATATAATCTTTTCTGCTTCATTGATTGTAGCCCAGGTGGAGGCTGCTGTGGTTGTTCTAAAGAAGAGGAAGAGAGAAATAGGTTGGCAATTGTCAGACATCTGTGGCATTAGGACAACCTTGTGCATGCACAGGATTTCATGGAAGAAGGTCACAAGCCAGTGGCCCAACCACAGAGGAGATTAAATCCAATCATGAAAGAGGTAATAAAAAAGGAAGTGATCAAGTGGTTGGATGAGAGGATCATCTTCCCCATCTCAGACAACAACTGGGTAAGTCCAGTGCAATATGTACCCAAGAAAAGAAGAATGAAGGTCATCACCAGTGATAAGAATTATATGATCCCAACTAGAACAGTAACAAGGTGGAGTGTCTGCATAAATTACAAAAAGTTGAATGATGCTACGCGATAAGACCACTACCCAGTGCCCTTCGTTAATGAGATGCTGGGTAGACTTGCTGAGCAAGAGTACTAATACTTCCTGGATGGGTACTCGGGGTACAACCAAATCACTGTTACACACAAAGACCAAGAGAAGACGACCTTCACCTCTCCATATAGAACCTATGCTTTCAAATGCATTCCCTTTGATTTGTGAAATGCAACAACCACTTTCCAAAGGTGCATGATGACCATATTCCATGACATGGAGGAGGACCTTATAGAGGTGTTCATGGATGATTTCTATGTGTTTGGTGAATCCTTTGAGATGTGTTTGCAAAATCTAGACAGAGTGTTAGCAAAATGTGAGGAGACTAACATTGTTCTTAACTGGGAGAAATGTCAGTTTCTGGTTAAGGAGGGGATAGTCCTAGGGCACAAGATATCCAAATGTATTTAGAAGTGGACAGAGAAAAAATTGAGGTGATAGGGAAGCTACCTCCACCAGTGTCAGTTAAGGGAGTCTGAAGTTTTCTGGGAGATGCAGGGTTCTACCGCACATTTATTAAGGACTTCTCAAAAATTGCAAAGCGACTGTGTTCTCTCCCGGAAAAAGAGGTAACCTTTAACTTTAATGCTTCTTATTTGCAGGCTTTTGAGTTGTTGAAGAAGAAGCTGGTTGATGCTTCTTATTTGCAGGCCTTTGAGTTGTTTGAAGAAAAAGCTGGTTGAGGCTCCAATATTGATAACACCTGATTAGGGGCTCCCATTTGAGCTCATGTGCGATGCTAGTGATATGGTTGTGGGTACAGTGTTGGGGCAGCACAGAGAGAAGGTGTTCCACTCCATATACTACATCAGCAAGACTATGTATGCAGCTCAAAACAACAACATAGTTATAGAGAAAGATATGCTGGTATTAGTATATGCATTTCACAAGTTCAGATCATACTTAGTAGGCACAAAGGTCCTAGTATTCACTGACCATGCTGCAGTGAGGTACCTATTTAACAATAAGGATGCTAAGCCCCTAATAATTAGATGGATCCTTTTGCTCCAAGAGTTTGATATTGAGGTTAAGGATCGCAAGGGGTGTGAGAAGCACATTGTTGATCCCTTGTCCTGGTTAGAGAATGATGCTCATATAGGTGAGAAAATACAGATAAAGGAAGAGTTCTTAGATGAGAAACTGCTAGCACTAGAAGTAAAGAGCTACCATGTTTCCTCCGGATACTACATATCATCAAAGAAAGATGTTGGATCATGATGCAAACTCTTAAATCTGGGATGAACCATATCTCTTCAAATAAGGGGAAAATTGAATGGTAAGAAGATGTGTTCTTGAGGCAGATATGTGGAAGATCTTGGAGAGGTTTCATGCTTCTCCTTATAGAGGCCATCAGGGAGGTGATCCACAAGGTGCTGCAATTAGGTTTCTTGTGGAACACTCTCTTCAAATATGTTGTACAGTTCGTGAAGGCCTGCGATGCTTATCAAAAGACCAACACCATCTCCAGAAGGCATGAGATTCTCCTAAATAATATCTTGGAGGTGGAAATCTTTGATGTTTGGGATATAGATTTCATAGGTCCATTCCCATCGTCTACTAGCCGTTACTACATCTTAGTAGCAGCCAACTATGTCTCAAAATAGGTGGAAGCAGCATCTCTACCTACCAATGACTCCAAGGTGGTAAGAAAGTTCTTGAAAAAACATATCTTCACTCGGTCTGGAACTCCAGGAGCCATCATTTGTGATAGGGGAACACATTTCCTTAACCAATCAATGAAGAATCTTCTAGCTAAAATGGAGTAAGGCACAAGGTAGCTATAACTTACCACCCACAGACAAGTGGACAAGTCGAGGTGTCAAACTAAGAGGTTAAGCAAATCTTGTAGAAAACTGTGAATGCCACCAGGAAATATTGGGCTGTAAAGCTTGATGAAGCATTATGGGCATATCGAACAGCTTATAAGACCCCAATCAGCGCATGTCCATATCGGTTGGTGTATGGTAAAGCTTGTCATCTTCTAGTTGAGCTCGAGCACTAAGCATATTGGGCAATCCAAAGGCTGAATCTAGAGTCGAAGCTTTCTGGAAGAAAAAGGCTGGAACTGTTGGAGGAATTGGAAAAATTTCGGCTCCAAGCATTCTAGAATCCAAAGCTTTACAAGGTAAAGACCAAAAGATGGCACGATCAGCATATTATCAAGCGCAATTTTGAGTCGGACCAACATGTACTACTTTTTAATTATTGTTTAAAACTGTTTCCAAGAAAGCTAAGGTCAAAATAGAGTGGACCTTATGTGGTGGCATCCGTGACACCCCATGGAGCGGTGGAGCTGAAGGACGAGACCTCCAACCAAACTTTTTTGGTAAATAGTCAACGTGTCAAACACTATTATGGTGAAGCCATAAGCAGAATTGAAGAGGCCATTGAGTTGGCCACTGATGAGTGATAACATGGTGCATCATGCCGCGATGATAAATCAGGCACTACACGGGAGGCAACTCATGGTGAGGTAACGATATTTAATTTTTCTTTATTTTAAT
>JAABOM020020526.1:0-18456 GCA_011800125.2 Solanum clarkiae
AAATCATAGCATATCATATATATATATATATATATATATATTGGCAACTCGCCTACGTGGTGTCACCACATGCAAGAATTTATATCTTTTCTATTTTCTGCTATTTGTTTTATATTTTATCTAAAGCTTAAATTTCTTTCTTCAAATTTAGCATCCATCCGGTACCATATGCAATGTTTCACAAATCCCCAATAATAAGTACTGTGCCATTTCAATTCAAACCCTTTCATTACACTTTTCCTTGCCATCATCACTATTTTGTACTTCTTCAACCAAGTCATGGTCAGATAAATTTTAAAATTTATTGAGTTTTAAGAAAATCAAAGAGAAGAATAATGCAGCCCCATCAATAAAGACAGAGAAGAAATTAAGAGATCAAGAAGGGAATTTACAATCTCATTCAAAGGTACACATCTTTATAATACTCTGGAGGTTTAATTTGATACAATCATAGAGCTCTCTTTCTTTGAGTAGAAGATATATTTGTGTATCTTGAAACAAAAAAATTGTCAACTTTGTTACCTTTCACTCCTTTCAAAAGAAGTTTCTCTATGTTCTTACATCAAACACCTAATCGGCGAATTTCCTGCCACGCCTATGTGTTTTTTTTTTTTCTAAAATCTACTATCCTAACTAGCATTGTTAATTACATAAATTATTTTGGAAGTTTGTTAATGACTATTGTTTCATTTCTCCTGTAAATTCTCTATGCAACTGCACAACAATACTTTTGGACGTGCTTTATTTGTTGTGAAATTATGTATTAGAGAATTAATGTGGTAGTAATTATTGGATAACTTATGTTATATTTGTTCATTATCCATCAAACTAAAATTAAGATTCCGATGATGACCAAAAGGATGAAGATTATTGGAAGAACATTATGGTCAACATTTTTCAATTCAAAGTATTTTTTTGTTTATTTGTTTGTATTTTTTATTACTATTGGTGATAAATTCTTTCAAATGTCTGAGGCATGCTCCTTTCCATTTCTCAATCAAATTTATTGAAAATGTCACACCAAATACCAGGGAACATCACCACTTTCTGATCATATTCTTTCGACTTTGTTGATTTTTCATGCTTTGTCGTCTTCCATGTTTGAAAGCCTTGTGTTAACAAAAGTTGAATGCTTTGTCTTTAATTGTTCTTCCCTCTATTCCTTCCACATAAATGTTTTGACATTCTCTTTCACGGCTCATTACAGTTCAGTACACTTCAAAATTATTTTTCGAAACTATGGGTGGTAATGAACTTTGACTACTCCTTAAGTTGGAATGACAAGAGACCTGAAAGTGGTCATCGACATTTTTGATGAGTCTAAGCATCATAGGTATGAGTAGTTCTGTACTTTACCAATCTATTGAATAGGAAGAGATCCAGTCGTTAATTATTTCTTTATAGTAGAGCGATACCTAATCAGAAACAGAGTGTTTTACATTTTTTTACACATATTGAATGAATCTTAGAAATTATAACATAAAAAGATTATGGATGCAACTTATATCTCTCTTAACTCTTTTCATGAGTATTGGATATATGAAATTGTGCAGTTCAGAATATTTTGTTTGCCTTGGTACAGGTTTGGTTCTACCTTTTCTTGCGATGCCTCCTGAATTTACTTTTTTGTTTAAGGTTGAAATTTTATTTATTTGCAGATACTAGCATGTGATAGCAGGAGGATGAAGCAAAAGGAACAAAATCACTGATCATTCTTTGTGAGCTTAATCGGTGGTGAAGGGTGTGATTGATGATAGAACAGCAAATGCTATATGATTGGCATACTTTCATTCATGTAGGAGATTATGCATTAGTACGTTTGCATGTACTAAGTATGTAAGATGCAATACAACAAATGATAAGCACCATAAGCAAGATGCACAGCATAGGCAACGGGTAAGCATATAGCAATATGGCATGTATGTATGATGCTTGAAGTAAATCGTGCTTATATAGAACATAATCCATGTGTAAGGAGAGACCACTTTAATGAATATCCAAGGCCTACCATCTCCTTGGAGAGGCACATGAGGTATAAATCCATTCATGTGGTTGATGAGGTACAAGCCTCCCAATGTGGTTGATGGAGTACAAACCCCCCAACGTGGATATCAAGGTACAAATATCTCGACACGTTTGTAGGGGCCTGCCACCTCCCGAGAGAGGCGATCGTGGTACAAACCCCCCAATGAGGTTACCCGGGCCTACAACCTCCGAAGTGAGGCTTGGTCATTTTCCCCACACCATAGAGATAATATCATATACATGCATTCCTTTCATCAGCATATAGTCATTCAAATCATAATACATGCATTAGACCTTCAATTCCTCAAAAACCATAACATGAACATTTTATAAAACACTTGGTAGGTGTATAGTGCTAGTGTAAAACAATGCATTTCAAGAGTGGAATCATGCTAGAAAATTCAATGTAAAATCATCAATAGATACTTGGTAATACCCTCAAGAAATGCAAATCAAAGCCCTTCATCAAATCTCATCATAGACCTTAGATTCATAGCTTAAAATATGCTAAAACAACCATAATTTCAAGAAATCCCAATATAGTGTGCAGTTAAATTCATAATAGATAAGACCCATGAGTAAAACAACTTTAAATCATGCAAGTTTAGGTAAAAGAGAGCTTGGGTATCATGGGTGAAAGGAACCCAT
The DNA here is from genome assembly GCA_011800125.2 of Solanum clarkiae. NCBI lineage: Eukaryota > Viridiplantae > Streptophyta > Magnoliopsida > Solanales > Solanaceae > Solanum > Solanum clarkiae. Next base: position 2,674 of record JAABOM020020526.1, read on the forward strand.
GAAAGAAACCCACATACCTTGACTTTTGGAGAATCCTCAAAGAAGATTGGAGATGGAGACTTGAAGCTTGAATTAGAACCTTGAGATCCAGATGAATTTTGAGACTTGAATTTAGGAGTGAAATATTTGGCTAAGTGTTTGAGTTAGTATTTAGGAATGCCTTGAATGATATGAGGGTGAAATAATGCTAAGTATATGTATTTTCAAATTTGCGAACACTTAGGCCTAAGACCCAAAAGTCTTGGATTGAGATTGAAAAACTAGACAAAATTTACACTGAGGCGCGCCCTTGGCGCATCACGCCAGGGGCGCGGAAACCTCACTGGAATTCAATTTTTGGGAAAATGAAATTTCAATTAGTTTGCTCTAAAATCGAGATTAGACTCATTTCCCACTCAATTTGACCCCTTGAACAAGAATATGAAGTCAGATATTTGATATCACACACGAATTTTGAGATATATGGAAATTTACGATCCGGACACTTCCGAGGCACATTATCGGGCACTATTTGGGGTTGTTTCAGAATCTCCCCCTTAGGAACATTCGTCCCCGAATGTCGAAGAAACATTTATGGGATATGCAGACATGACAATTTCATCCCACATAAAGATGCAACAATGTATTTAAACATCATTTCAAAAAAACTCATCATAAGTGTAAAATCATCATGAGCTTGTCAATTTAGACATGAAAGCATGCAATGGCATGAGGCCTGAACTAAAGACTTGAGATCATATAAGGGACTTAGATCAATACCTTAGGCTTAAGTGGAGTAGAAAAGATAAGGGTATCACTTTTGCATATCCGCTTCGGTCTCCCAAGTAGCACTTTCGACTTGTTGGTTCCTCTTAAAGACCTTAATGGAAGCAACTTTCTTGTTCCTCAACCTCGTCACTTGCCTATCCAGGATCTCCACTAGAACTTCTTCATATGTCAAGTTGTCTTGAACTACCCCTACAATATCAAGAGGCACAATAACATTAGGATCACCCACACACTTCCTCAACATAGACATATGGAAGACCGGATGAACCAATTCCATTTCTCTAGGAAAATCCAACTCGTAGGACACCTTACAAATCCTTATCATCACCCTATAAGGAACCATATATCTAGGCTCAACTTTCCATTCTTACCAAAACAGACCACATCCTTCATGGTGACACCTTGAAATAAACCCAATCACTAACCTTGAATTCAAGATCCTTTCTCCTCACATCGACATAAGACTTTTGGCGACTTTGGGCTGTTTTCAATCATTCTCTAATCATCCTTACTTTCTCCATAGCATCCACAACCATATACGGACCCAATAAGGCCACCTCACCAGCATCAAACCACCCAATCGTTAATCTAAAACGTCTACGACAGAGAGCTTCAAAAGGAGACATACTGATACTATAATGATAGCTATTGCTATATGCAAACTCAATCAATGGGAGATGATCATCTCAACTACCCTTAAGCTCCAATACGCAAGCCCTATGCATGTCCTCAAGAGTTTGGATAGTTGTTTCGGCTTGGCCATCTGTTTGAGGGTGGAAGGCCATTCTAAGCTTTCCCTTGGTTCCAAGACCTCTTTGGAAAGACCTCCAAAAGTTTGAAGTGAATTGTGCACCACGGTCCGATATAATGGACAAAAGAACCCCATGCAATCTCACCAAGTCATAAATGTACAACCTAGCATAATCTTCGTCCCTATATGTAGTCTAAACCAGTAGAAAGTGAGCCCATTTTGTCATTTTATCAACCACAACCTACATGGAATCAAAACCCTTCCTAGTTTTGTGTAACTCAACCACAAAATCCATATTAATCTCTTCCCACTTCAAAGTAGGAATCTCTATGTCTTGGGTTAGGCCACTCGGCCTTTGATGCTCAGCTTTGACTTGTTGGAAACTATGACAACCGGAAACAAATTTGGCAATGTCTCTCTTCATGCCTCCCCACCAATATATCTCTCTCAAATCCCAATACATCTTAATAGACCCGGGGTGAATAGAATAAGAAGAACCATGAGCCTCATCAAGAATCTTTTCCTTCAAGCTATCTACACAAGGCACACAAAACCTACCGTAGTACCTAAGGGCACCATCTCCCCCTTGGGAGAAACCTCCATCCTACTATCTTTTATAATGCCTTGAATTCCAATAAAGTGGCGTCAAGGTCTAACTTAGCTTTCGCCTCCTCAATCAAGGAAGATTTAGAACCATCAACAACAACAACACCACCATTATCCTCCTCTTACCACCTAAATCCCAACCTAGCCAATCGATGGACCTCTTTATCACCACTATCAACATGAGCTAGGCTATCCCTTAGACATCCTACTCAAAGCATCCACCACAACAATGGACTTGTTGGGATGATAATGCATGCTCATATCATAATCCTTAATAAGTTCTAACCAGCTTCTTTCCCTCAAGTTAAGATCCTTTTGAGCGAAAACATATTGGAGGCTCTTATGATCGGTGAACACATCAACATGTACCCTATATAAATAATAACGTCAAATCTTTAATGCAAATACCATTGCGGCTAGCTCAAGATCATGGATAGGATAGTGCCTTTCATGCACTTTGAGTTGCCTAGAAGAATAGACTATGACCTTATCATTTTGCATTAGAACATAACCCAAACCAACTCTAGAAGCATCACAATACACAAAAAATCCCTATAGCCCTTCTGGTAATGACAATATAGGAGCGGACACAAGCTTATCTTTCAATATTTGGAAGCTCCTTTCACACTCATCGGTCCATATAATGACAATATAGGAGCGGACACAAGCTTATCTTTCAATATTTGGAAGCTCCTTTCACACTTAGCCTTATTTTGAGTCAATTTTGTCATAGGAGAAGCAATAGAAGAGAACCCATTCAAAAATCTGTGGTAGTAACCCGCTAAGCCCAAGAAGCTCCTAATATCAATAAGGCTAATGGTCTAGGACAATTTCTAATCACATTTGTCTTTTTAGGATACACCTTAATACCATCCCCCCCACACCACATGACCTAAGAAAGCAACCTCTTTTAACCAAAATTCACATTTTTCATACTTAGCATATAGTTTCTCTTCCCTCAACCTTTGCAACACTACCTCAAATGAGCCACATGCTCCTCCTCACTATGAGAATAGATCAAAATATCATCAATGAAGACCACAACAAATGAATCAAGGTAGGGTTTGATGACCCTATTCATAAGATCCATGAAGATAGCTGGTGCATTAGTCAACCCAAATGACATCACAACAAACTCATAATGCCCATACCTAGTCCGGAAGGCCGTCTTAGGAATATCACACTCCTCACTTGATGGTACTCGGACCGAATATCAATATTAGAGAAGTGGCTAGCCCCTTTCAATTGGTCAAATTAATCATCAATTCTTGGAAGAAGATACCTGTTCTTGATGGTGACCCTATTAAGTTACCGATAGTCAATACAAATTCTAAGAGACCCATCCTTCTTCTTCTCAAACAACACCAGTGCATCCTAAGGTGATTGGCTAGGACTAATGAAAACCTTCTCTATCAATTGCTCCTTCAACTCCTTTAACTCTGCCGAGGCCATACAGTAAGGGGTAATAGAGATGGGTTGAGAATCAGAAAGTAGGTCTATACCAAAATCTATTTCTCTTTTGGGAGGAACACCAGGAAGGTCATTTCGAAAGACATCAAGGAAATCATTTACAATCAGAACCAACTCTATATGGACCTTGGACTCCACATCCCTAACCCTCACAAGATGATAAAGACACCCCTTAGAGATCAACGTATGGGATTTAATGCAGGAGATGAACCTACCCTTGACCACCACATCATGACTTTACCACTCAAGAACGGGTTCATTTGGGAATTCGAATTTGACCCTGCAAGTTCTACAATCAATAGAAACATAGTATGCATGGAACCAATCAATCCCAAGAATGACATCAAAATCAACCATGTCCAACTCAACAATATCACAAGGCAATATTTTATGCAAGATGCAAATGGGACAATTTCTATAGAGCTTCCTAGCAACAATAGATGCACCAATAGGAGTAGATACCTCATATGACTCACACATCAATTCCGATTCAACATGGAACTTTTTTCTAACAAAGGGGGTGACAAAAGAGAGAGTGGCACCCGAATCAATCAATGCAGACACATCAAAGACAAAGATTTTCAACATACCGGTAATATCAGGAAGCTCATCAACCCCTTTCCTCCCATGCAAAGAATTAAACTGGTTGTGCCTTGGGGCACAATCTTGTAGGCCAGCTTTCCCCAAAGGAACCGCATTAGCACCTTGTGGACGAACCTCCTTACCCTTGTTGCAATTTCATGGGCAATCCATCACTTTATGCCCAACTTTGCCACAACCATAGCAAGTATTAGTATCCCCCAAGCACGGACCACTATGATCCCTACCACATTTTGGACACCCATCATTCGGAACCACACCTCCAACACCTTGGGCCCTTAGAAAGTCATTGACAACCCTCTTATGTGAAAACCCTTGATCTTGATGGAACCAGCCACCCTTTCAGCTATGGAACTTTCCATCAAAACAAGCCCTCTTGGCCGTATGAGTCTTGCTCTTCCTCAAATTTTCCTCCTCCATTTGCTTGACATAGGTCATCAAAACACCCTTTCAACTATGGAACTTTCCCTCAAAACGTACCCTCGTAGCTGCATGACTCCTCCTCTTCCTCAACTTTTCCTCCTCCATTGCTCGACATAGGTCATCAAATGGGACAAATCCATGCCACTAATTAACATGGCAGACCGGCACTTCTCACTCACCTTTGACCCATGAAATTCAGGGGGATTCATCCTCATGAAATCTCTCACCGGAGATGCCGGTGTAGGAGTATGAGGGGCTTGGGCCCTTTGGTTGGATTGATTAGCCATAACTTGTTCCAGTAAAGCGAGAGCATCCCAAAGCTCCCCTTTAGCCAGTTGCCCTTCTGGTGTGCGAGCTCTTCTCCCTCTCATGTTAGGAATGATCTAGCATAGCAAAGGACAATCGTTAGGGGGAAAACCTTACCTCAACTTCTATAGCACGATATACAGTAAGAAGAAGGGAAACATTTCCTAAATTCCTCATAGCCTCTTGCTCATAGTTGTGGTGCACAACACAATCATGAACAAGACTCTAATCAGTGTGGTATGTTAGACTCCAAGGATCTAACAACCTAGTGCTCCGACACCAAGTGTGTCACGACGAAAGCCTAAGGCATAGACGCGACACGGTGCAAGGGAAACTCGAAGGGACCCCAAGCAAGCCTCTGAACATATCATTGCACATCCTGTGTTGCAGAAGAAGTAAAATAATAAAAAGAATAGTAAATAGGGATAACCGAGGTTAGGGACATCTTTCATATAATAAAAAACAAGAGTCAACAGAGATCAAAGCTTATAACACTACACGTGACATGTCCAACAACACCTCTTCTTCATAGATAAGAGCGGGGGCCAAGACAAGCAACTGAGCTCACCCTCAAAGTCAACATTTGGATAAAAGAAAGGTTGTCTTAGAACATCGCATAAGACAATAAGCAACGTCCTCGTAATGGAGGACTCACCAACAAGATTGAGTGGAATACTACTAGCCACGTGGATGGGGATGCTCAAGCGGGGCTCCGGTTCCTACATTGTGACATCATCTAGGCATAGAGTATGCGTTAGTATGTTCGAATGTACTAAGTATGTAGGGTGCGATGCAACAAGCGATAACTATAACAAGTAAGATGCATATCATAGGCAAAGGGTAAACATATAGCAATATGGCATATGTGAATGATGCTTGAAGTAAACCATGCTTATATAGAACAGAATCCATGTGTAAGGAGAGACCACTCTAGTGAATATCCAAGGCCTACCACCTCCTTAGAGAGGCGCATGAGGTACAAACCTCTTCATGTGGTTGATAAGGTACAAACCCCCCAACATGGTTGATGGAGTACAAACCCCCCAACGTGGTTATCAAGGTACAAACCCCTCGACATGGTTGCACAGGCTTGCCACCACCCGAGCGAGGCGATCTAGGTACAAATCCCCCAACAAGGTTACCCAGGCCTACAACCCCCTGAGTGAGGCTTGGTCATTTTCCCCACACCATAGAGATAATATCACATGCGTACATTCTTTTCCTCATTATATAGCCATTCAACTGATAAGACATGCATTAGACCTTAAATTCCTCAAGTAATCATAACCCAGACATTTTATCAAACACTTGACGAGTGTGTAGTGCTAGTGTAAAATCATGCATTTCAAGAGTGGAGTCATACTAGAAAATTCAATGTAAAATCATTAATACATACTTGTTAATACCCTCAAGCAATATACATCAACTTTAAATAAGCAATTTTAGATAAAAGAGAGCTTGGGTATCATGGGTGAAAGTAACTCATGAAAGAAACCAACATACATTGACTTTTGGAGAATCCTCGAAGAAGATTGGAGATGGAGACTTGAAGCTTGACTGAGAACGTTGAGATCAGGATGAGTTCTGAGACTTGAATTTACGAGTGAAATATTTGGCTAAGTGTTTGAGTGACTATTTAGGATTGTCTTGAATGATATGAGGGTGAAATAAAGTTGAGTATAGGTATTTTCACATTTGGGAACACTTTGGCCCAAGACCCAAAAGTCTTGGACGGTGATAGAAAAATTGGGCAAAATTTACACTGAGGCGTGCCCTTGGTGCATCGCGCCAGGGGCGCGAAAACCTCACTAGTATTCGATTTTTGGGAAAATAAAATTGCAATTCGTTTGCTCTAAAGTCGGGATTAGACCCATTTCCCAATCAATTTGACCCCTGAACAAGAATATAAAGTCAGAATTTTGATATCACACACAGATTTTTGTGATATACGAAAATTACGATTTCGGACACTTCTGAGGCATATTTTCGGGCACTTTTTGGGGTCAATTCAAGATTATTGCTGGCAAGTTATGAAAAAGAGAATTTTTAGACATGAGCGTCATAAACCATAGATCTGAGATGTATACTCTACGGATAACGCAATAGATAAAGCTAAATTCGAATCCAATAATCAAGAAAACTAACAAATTAAGAAGTTCTTTCATTCGATGGCTTAGATCAAAAGAAATCATTTCTTAAGCTAGGGAAAATCAATCTTGGTGATTATTTTAATGGTTTGTGCAAAAGCCGAGTGAATCTTTGATAAAGGTTCATGCTATCACCAGAAAATGCATATCGTATCTGATTTTAGTAGATTCATGATGTCTTTGGAATTCTAAAAGTATTTTCTTGAAGCACTCAACAAACTAAATGCCTAAAGGGAAATCTATTTTCAATTTAACCAAGTCTGGATTGATAATTTAGAGAAACCCCCAATTTTTATCATCCAAATAAAAATCGCCATTCTCGTATATGGGGTTTTTGATTAAATAAACTAAATGAGGGTATTTTTTCCAACTCGCAAAATAAAATACAACGCAAGATTCAAGAACTCAAAATAATTAGATAGAATTTCAATAGAACAAAAGAAAAATCAAAACTTAATTAAAAAAAATAAAAAAGCCATACTCATCAATTCACTAAAAAAATATTGTAATTAAAATCACTATAAGAAATAACTTGAAAAAAAGCCAAGAAATGTTACACTTAGAAGGAAAGCAGAGTTGAATATAATTCGAGTTTGAATATATTGTTCCCAAACACACATTTAAACTTAAAATTCAGCACGAGTATGCATGGGTGATTTAAAATTAACGTCCTAAAGCCATTTTTTACCAAAAAAAAAAGGATTCAATTAATGACTTGGCCATATCATTATTGGCCACGTACGCAAAGTGATATGTTTAAAATTTAGGCATGTTTAATAAAAAATATTGGCATGAATGAGTACTTTGTTGAAGGATAATAGCATAGATTAGACCAACTTTTAATGGATAACATAAATGAGTTTTTTATTAAAGTTCGATGACACCTTTTGAGTCTTCCTAAAATATTTTACTTTTCTACTTTATACATTATTCAAAAATTAATCTATAAATCTATAATAGATAATAGTTGAGTCTTATCCTCCCTTAGCTAGAGGTCTTGAATTCTAGCTAGATAAAAACAAAATTGAGTAAAAAATATTCAATATATATACCAATATCGAGTAAAAAAAACTAAAGCCCCCAAAATGTTGGTGCCTAAGTTCCTAGGCCCCCAAAATGTTGGTGCCTAAGTTCCTAGCATTTGTGCCTTGACCCTTTGGTTGATCCTACTATTATGGTTACATCTTTCTTGAGTAAAACACGTGAGATCAGTGATACCTAAACTATTACTGAGCAACAACATATACACCTTTTTTGGTTAAATATTATTAGGTGATACTTAACAATATTTTCTTACGCCAAAAGTCTTCCATTTTTCCTGAAATATCATACCAAGTCAAACAGTTTCATGTAAAATGGGACGGAGAGAGAAGCTTTATCATATCTTCCTCCTAGTCAAACTTGTGGGCATGATATAATGAATATATGTTGGTATTTATATCATTACAGTACCTCATAAATTGAACTTATTATCCACAAAGAGGCAAATCTAGAATTAAAAATTAAAAAATGAATCTGATATACTCTGCAACTTGTCATTTAGAGATGATATACACCTTGTTATAAAAATAGCTCACATCTAACCCTATAGTTCCGTATGTGCAATGAATAGCCTTTTGGTTTGCTATAAATATTATATAAGATACTTTTTTTAACATATCATTATTCAAAAGGAAATAATATATGGAACGATCTAGCAAAAGATTGTTATTAAACATATAATGAATAACTATGATGTTTATAAGCTTGAAGAAGTGTGAAACTCTTTGATTATCTTTTTACTTAATAAATATTTATTCTCAAATGCATGAAGCTTTCTTATGGTTTCTTTTATTCTACCACTTGATCTTTAAACCGAACAACTAAAGTAACAGTTTTCTATCTAAGCCTAATAGATGGAAGTTATCAAACTGAAATTGATAAGAGAAAAATCAAACAATGTTGAAATATATAATAAGTTTAATATTGGTAAAGCATTTCATAAAAGGGCTAAATATGAAAATTACAGAATTATAGTCTCAAAATTATACAAACCAACTAAAGAACACCTCTAATCAATATAGGGTGATAATAAAACCAGCAAATAACTTCAGAGTTTCCAAAAAAGCAATAGTCCATCTGTGTCCAAAAAGTGAAACCAAAAAATTTTATCAGAAAAACATCTTCTGCACCTACCATAACCAAAATTCAAAAATAAAGAATATCCTCTAAAGTATTAGAGCCTAATTGATTGAGTACATCTCCATTTAAAAATAATCTCACAAATATCTACCACTTCATCGCTCACATTTCTTCATCTCTTATGATGATCTTTATTTGTGCGATTAGTAGGCTTATGTGATCTTGTACTTTTTTGGTCACAGTACACCAAAAATAATTTTTAGCAAGCAACTAATTAATGGCAATAGCTTAATTACTACTAATTATATATTTTAAGTGGCAATTATTAGTGAAAATTATATTTTAGCACTCTTTGTAAATGTTCCTAAAGCGTATTAATATACCACTAAAATCGTTAACACTCTTTATTGATATACACATTTATTGTTGCTAAAAGTTGTTTTTGTTGTAGCACTTATTACTAAAACAACAATTACTATTCCTCTATCTCAATGAATAGTCAGATTCTATGTGGAAGTAACAAAAAAAATATTACACACTTAAGTCAATAACAAGAGAAGATGAAATTCAAGTCAAACACCTTTAAACAATACCTTTCTATTTTTCATTCTTGGGTTGGCTTTCTACGACATCATCTTGTTGAAGAGAAGTCAAAATTGTGTTCATCGGAAGGTTGCACAAACACCGGATGATTAGATCAATAAAACAACATTCAAGATCTATCCATGTTGTAAGACAACCATATTTTAGATTCATAGTGAAAAATAGTTTAACATATAACTTACTTCGGTGGATGATTCACGAGCACTTCTATATTATATAGTTGAAGGTCCAGAAGAAAAATCCATCCCCATATTATCGATGATATTCTCTGTAGTTGCTTTGGGTGTAGCAGTATCTGTACATGGATATCACTATTGGGAGTAAAGCCATCTTCACTTGGACTCAATGGAGTTATGTTATTTTCTTCTCCTTTACAATAATATACTTATTAATTACCATTCAAGAAAAGATTTTGATCCTTTTTTAACCAAAAGATATTAAATTCAACATAGTCCTCTAATCTCTTTGCTACAACTGAACATTCCATGTCATACAAAAAACAAAAGTCTCAAAAAAGGAATATGCTTTTTAATTTCTTACGATGCATGCCCATGCGTTCGGTGTTGTTCTATTGTCTAATGTCTACACTTGCTTGCTCATTTGGAAAAACATAGTCAGGCAGGTCGGCATCAAAAATAATAGAACTGGTTGGACGAAATTATTCCGTTGCAGCCCAAAAAGATAAAGGTCATATTAAATGTCAAGATTTTGGCCCAGATCCCCTTAAATTTCTATTCCAATGGAAAGCAAACCAATAGAAATGCATAGATGAACTTAGAATACATATTACAAATCTTACTTTCTTAGGGCATCTAGAAGGTAACATTCTTCTCTCACAAATGAAATAAGATATTGTGTAATAGTTACTGACAAGAAGGTAATAGTATATGTCTAATTGTAGGCAGTCAAACATATACTATTAAGAATTATAAGGATGATCGTTATGATAATATTTAAATGCACCTTCTGCAATTTTCTTTACTTACCTGTTTCGTACCTGGCGAGATCCCATTATTACCTGTGCTACGACTCACACCCATGTTACAACAATAAACTTATTAATTACCATATCAAGAAATGATTATGATCATTTTTTTAACAAAAGATATTAAAATCAACATAGTCCTTTAATCTCTTTGCTACAATTAAACATTACATGCTATACAAAAAGTAAAAATCTCAAGAAAGGAACATGCTTTTTCATTTCTTACCATGCATGTCCATAAGTTTAGTGTTGTTCTGTTCTCTAGTGTCTGAACTTGCATGCTCATTTGGGAAAATGTACTTGGGTAGGTTGTCATCAAAAATAATAGAACTAGTTTGAACTAAATTGTTCTGTTGTAGCTCAACAAGATAAAAATTGTATTGAATATCAATTGACCTTGGTAAAATTGGCATTATTACACCATTAGTACCTGTGCTATGACTCATCTAAGTTAGAGATAGAGTAAATAACTAGTAGCTCAAATAATACATAATCACATGCATGTCAAATTCGTTGGATAGTAACATGATCAGAAAGTATCTGAAAGCATGAACCACACCTAGGCGACTAGATGAACTATCATTGGATGATTCACCCATGTTAGCCATTTATTTTTGTAGCAGAAGCACCTGCAGCAATTCTAAGTTATAAGATTTAATATATTGTGATTATTTGTGTATTCTATTTCGATAAATCATAAAAGAATACAATTCATATCATATCTAATTTTAGAAGAAACATGACCTTTCTTATCATTAAAATATTTTTTCAAATCACTCAACAAATTAAAAATGTCTAAAGTAAAATTTCTTTTAATAGAGCCATTTGAACACTATTTTTTTATCATCCAATAAATTACAACTTTCGCATATGGGGATTTGATTATATAAACTAAATGTCGGGTCTTGTTTCCAACTTAGAAAATTAAGATAGAATTCTAGAAATCAAGAACAAAAAATAAAAAAAAAACAGATTGAACCCAATAGAACAAAAAAATTGAGAACTTAAATAAGAAACAACAAATATTCATTGGTCAGCTTAATTAAAAATGTTTAAGGTAACTATAAGAAAATAACCTGGAAATTAGTCAAGAAACGCAACGTCTAGCAGGAGAAATGACTTAAATGTAAAGAGTTATATATACACACATATAATGTGAAGAGTTGAATAATATATTGAATTTGACTTTGCTTTAAATGAAAATCAAATATTATGAAAATTTATTTGTATTTTGGACTCCAATTGGGTCTCAAAAGTTGTTATATTTTTGTTAAAAATAGAAGTGAGTAAACATGGGATTAGTAATTAAAATTTCAAATTGAAGTTTAAGTTTTGTTGACATTTTAAATTAAATTTTCAAATTTAAAAACTAAATCACAGGCCAAATGGGCTCTTAATATTTATTTTATTCCCAAAAAAGTCGAATAGTTAGATTTTGATACTCAAATACTAGAAAAATAATTATATGATAAATTTTTTAAGAAATTTTTTTTTTGACAAGTCTATATAAAAATCGATCATTATACACCTTTTTAAAAAAAACTTTTATGTCTTAAAGAAGAAAATACATAAGTACTACTCAAACTATGGTCGAATTTTCAAAGACACATTTTAGTTTTACGCGAGTCCTAGAGAACTCTTCAAAGTTTTAGAAATTTTTTTGAAAATATTCTATGCTTTACCAAAAATTTAATGAAGTTCGAGAAAAAAACACAACAAGTAGAAAAAACTATGAGGAAAGAATAAATTAATTTAGAATGTGAACAATTATGAAAAGTTAGCACATCATAAGAGTGATATTAGCAATTTGATGGAAAAGGATTGAACAAGAGAGGAGGCACAAAAAAGTACAACACCCTCTATAAAAACCTTACTGCTGCCAGTACCTTGTCTTATAAAAATTTCAGTGGTGATGAACACGATGGCTAGTGGACAATCTCCTAAAGGTGTTGATCAAGCCACAACTGTTACTCCGTCAGTTTCATATGCAAAGATTTTGAAGTCAGCAACTATACAAAAATAAAAAGAAGTATTTTGAAGATTTAGTGAGGAATGTAGGAAGAAGGACATATGAGATGTCTTGAGGTGAAAAATACTTACTCAGATCTAGATAAGTGGTGCACCGGGCCTGAATTTTTCAGATCTTAATAAATTTGTTTAGATGAGACACCTTCAAAGAAAAACACCTATCTGTCAAATGTAAAAGAGGAGAAGACGAGAGTCAGAGTTGTACCTTTGAGAGCGCGTAGCTGATTAATAACATGTATATGAAAACTCACTATTGATAAATATTTTTGTCCTATTGAATAAACAAACCAGTTAAGGAAAAAAACATAAATGTCAAATAGACTTCCTAAAAAACTGCAAAAAGTTTCATAAATAAATCAAGAAAAAAATTACCTTTTATCAAAAGTTGAACGAAGTTGAGAGAAAAACTCAACCGCTCAAATCATTAAAACAACACATAAATGATATGAATCTACAAAGGAAGAAAGAAATACGGAACAATTATCAAAACTCACAATTGAGAAACAAAGTATATGTTTTTGTTTCGTTTTCAATACTTCTCTCTTTATCTTTCAATATCATTTATTGTAATAAATGAAGTAGAAGACTAAATTTAATATAGATTATCTTGAAATCAGAAAAAATTACAAATAGAAGAAGGGTCTGTTTCAAATCATGTGTGACAAAACCATTTTTTGTGTTGGTATATATCACAAAAATATTTTTGGTACCATTAGAAATCACTAAACTAAGTCCAGAAAAAATTACAACTACTCTACTATAATAACCTCGAAAGTCATATCTGACAGTTTCAACCAAATAATAATTTTTTCCTTCCCAAAAGTTATCTTGAATCATTTTTGATCAAGTCTAAAAGTCGAATTAATTTTGAAAACCTTGTAAAAAGTTGGAGTTTTGCTAAACAAAGAGTTTTCAAAGGCTTAAAATTGAAAATTTGAGTATTGGGATCAATTTAAGTATGAGTGTCGGATTGTGATTTGTCGATTCCATTAGCTCCGAAATGTTGAATCTGGTCTACGAGAACTTGTAGAACATAATTTGGAGTTAAAACAGAGATTATAGGCCTAAAGTTTCATTTTCAATTTATTTTGAGATCATAAGATTTGACTTTGGTAAACATTCGGAGTTTGGAGGCTCGGATTATAATTTCGCTAGTTTTGGTAGTTCCAGATGGTAAAATTAATGTAAAAAATAGCTTCGTTGTAATTTTTAGAGAAACAAAGATTGTTTTAAGTTTTAGACTCTGAAACTCATTTAGTTGATTTTTCTTGGGTTCTAGGCCAAGAATGTTTCGAATTTGAATTCTGACGGTTCTGTTGAGTCCGAAAATGTCATTTTTGGTAGGTTTCCATATTTGGTTTGTTTTCACGGGGTCCCTAATGAATCCCAAAGGTCCTTTTCGTATTCGCTATGTGCTCTGTGTGTGTTGGTGTAAGCTGTTCTGGTGCTAGCCCCACTTGTACTCCGCGTTCGCAGTTAAATGTTGTCTTTTATTCAATTTCCACCATTTTCAACACTCCGAGCTTTTTTTAAGAGAGGGATTTCAAGGTTTTTCAAGATAAATTGATTAGGTAACAATTTTATAAACTATTCCATTGATTTTCATTGATTAACTTGTTTTTTAAACTTATAATTTTGGGATTTTAATTTGGAATTTGGGGATTTTTCGAACTAGAATTCTTAAACTTAAATTGATGATTTCTTCCTCATCTTAGCTTCATTTTCTAAACAGTTTTCACTGTTGAACTCCTTGTTACTTGGAAAATGTCTTTATGTATTAATTTTTAGATTTCAGCTACTTTTTGGCATGGAATTTTTTACCATTTTATCTTTATTTTCATAATTGATTGATTTTAGTCTCATTGGATTTGTTATGTGATTGTGATGCTATATCTGAATACATTTCGGTGATTCGAAGTATCATAGAAAGGGAAAAGCTAAGGATTTAACTTGATTCGAGACTTCATATAAGGCAGGTGGAATTCTAACCTTTTGTTAAGTATTGCTGAACCTTGTATGCTCCTATGTGTATTGAATTGAGTACTTTGGGATGGTTTTGTGTCATTTTTGGCTTTGATTATGACTTTTCGAATTGATTACTCATCTATGTGGTTATACCTTGACTTTTGAGATACATTGTGACTTCATACTTTATGTGATCTTGTGAATACTTTGATTTTGATATCAAGATGACACATGTTAATATGTGATTGATATTGAGACTATGGTGATATTGAGACACTAATGATATTGATATATTAATGATATTGAGATACTGACGATCTTGATATATTGACGATAATGAACTCAGCATTGAGGTTTTCCCCGCCTCATTGAGATTTGCCTAAACTCAGTTGAACTCTAGCCCCACATCGGCAAGGCTGACACAGGAGTGGCTCCAATACCATATGTAATGACCAGACCCAACACTGTGAAGTATAGTTCGCTCTTGGCTGGAGCTCATCGGGGATTTGTCCCTTTGTGCTCACCCCAAAAGGCACCTCATAATATATAGACCAACTCATTACTTATATACCTAGTATCTGCCATAAACCAAGCCTAGGGCCTAGACATGACCAGCGAATGGGGAACCCCAAAGGGACCCTAAAAAAGGCTTATAGCATATTATCACACATCCTTGGTTGTGGAAGCTAGTAAAATAACGACAAAAGATAGCCAATAGGGATAACCGGAGCTAAAGCACATCTTTCATATCATAATAAACAAGATTCAAAAGAGAATAAAATCTCATAGCATAGATACATAACATGTCCAAGAACACCTCTACTACGTAGATAAGAGCAGGGGCCAAGACAAATAATCAGGCTCACTCTCATAGTGAAAGTATACAATACAGAAAGTGTAACATCCCGGCCCCCACACATTCATATATTGTCTGCTTTGCCAGCCATGGGTCGCCCATGCACCAGCGCACAGTTTTGTTTCTCCCAGGTTTCCCCAGGAAAAGGCCTATG
>JAABOM020020546.1:0-18454 GCA_011800125.2 Solanum clarkiae
GGGTACATGAATGCATATGATATGAACAATGAGGAAATGACATGTGTAATTAAGACTTTATTTAAAACTCAATATTTACAATATGAAATTGAAGCGAAAACATAATTAGCTTCATATTTAAATCCATAGTATAATATCTCATGCATAAATAATTTCAAAAGGGGGACATGCATACTTATAACTTCATAAACCCAAAGTAAATACACATATAACGGTTTAACTCACATTAAAATCATCAAACAAACACTACCCATGCATCAACAGAATTTTAGGAATCATAATATTCAAATCTCAAATTAAAATAAGTAAAAATCCATGTAGGTTTTCTTGAAAATAAATTTTTGAAAAAGGTTTAACTTCATACTTGCATAATCATAGATAATTTCATGAATTCATAACGTACTTGATAGCCTATGTTCATCATGAAGTCACCTGACTTGTAAAACATACACATATCTTGAGAATTCTTAACTTGGCATTTCATTAAACACTTGGTAGGGACATATGAGGACATGTTCAAATCATGCAAAATGCTAGAGTATACATCATGAAATAGTGAAATCAATGCATTTTAAAATCATCTAAATCATCCCAGTAACATCATGATAAAACCCCATCATGGGTAACTTGTAAATATGCCAAAACTTCACAATAGTTCATAGATTTTATAGCTTGAATCATGTATAGTTTCAATAGACAAAGATCACTTTATAGTATAAGCTAAAAGTAGATATTTATGTATAATCAACAATATTAAACAAAGCCCCAATGTATTTCATGCTCATATTTCATAATAATAGATACCCATAAGAAATACATCTTGAAATCATCCAATTTTCATAAAAAGGAAGATTGGGCTTCATGGGTAAAAGCAACCTATGAATGAAACCCATATACACATGAATCCTACTAGAACCAAGGGATAACATAAGAAATAGCAACTCCCGGACCTATTAAATCACCCTACTCAAAACGTCGGTCACAACATGGCCTTACCTAGGGTCAACTAAATCATGGGAGTAACAATAGAAGAGAATCTGCTCATAATCCCCGACAATAGCCCACTAACCCAAGAGGCTTCTAATATCCGATGAAGTCTAAGGTCTAGGCTAATCTCTAATCATCTTCATCTTACTAAGATCCAGCCTAGTATCATCACCCGGCACTACACATGCTAGGAAGACAACTTCTTATCACCAAGGTTCCCATCTCTCCTACTAGCACCCAATCTTCTTCCTTAAGCTTGTAATACTACCCTCAAAGGATTCACATAAACTACCTCATTAGTGAGTAAACCACAAATCATCATCAAAACCACCATAAACCTATTAGGGTAAGGACTAAAATCTTAATCATAAGACTTATAGGCATAACCGGCATATTAGTCAAACCAAAAGACACTACCCCAACTTCAAACATAGAGAAGGGACATTCAAGGCCTCATCTATCACCAACGACAATTTTATAAACAACCAACTTAGATTCAACACCTCCAATCCTTACAAGATGAAAAATGTAACTCCTTAGAGACCAATTGTACCTTAAGTAAAAAATGGACCTACCTCCCTTACTACCACTTGACAACCTCCCACTCAAAGACGAGTCCATTAGGGAGTCAGATTCTAACTCTACAAGTCCCACCATTCATGGAGACACAACATGCATGCAACTATTCCATCCTAAGTACCACATCAAAATCCACCATATCAAATCCAACAAGCCACAAATAAAGACCCAATGCAATACAAACAATGATCAAAAGCTATGAACTTTCTAGCAACAATATACCCAACCAAGAGAATAGACACCAAAGATCCACACAACCAATTGGGCACACAAGAAGCCCTACCATTAACCAAAAGAATAGAGAAGAATTAGTGAAACTTAGATCCATTAAAATCAAAACCTTCTACTTACCTTCCTTTGCCTTCCTCCTTGAAGCGGCATGATCAACTAAAAGAGCGAAGAACATTTGTTAGAAAGGAAAGTTCTATCTCGCTTCTAAAGCACAACATAAACCATGAAGAGGGAAAATATTTCCTAAAACATCTCATAGCCTCCTACTCATAGTTGTGGTGCACAACACAACTATGAATAAGACTCTAATTGATGTAGTATGTTGGACTCTGAGGATCTATCAACCTAGTATTCTGATACCATCTTTTTTACGAACCAAGCTTAGGGCCTAGACGTGACCGGCGAATGGGGAGCCCGAAAGAACCTCAAACAAGCCTCATAGCATATCATTACATATCCTTGATTGAGGAAGCAATTAAATGACATTTGAAGAATGGAAATAAGGGAAAAAGGGACTAAGGAAGGACTTGTCAAAACATAGAGTCAAGAGATAATAGAGTCAACTCATAATATAAATACATGGCTTTGTCCAACAACACCTCTATTACATAGATAATGGTGGGGGGCTAAGATATACGACTGGGCGCCCCCTCATAGTCATAAGTATACAATAAGTTTAAGAAAATCTTAATACATAGCATAAGAGAATAGTCCTTGTCCCCGAAATGGAGGACTTACCAAGGCTAACTTGAACAATCCGTCTAGCCATAAAAAGAATCAATAGGAGCTCCGGTCCCTACATGGTGATATCATATAGGCAAGAGTATGTATTAGTACGTTTGAATGTACTAAGTATGTAGGATGTAATGCAACAATAAACAAGCTTCATAATCAAAATGCATACATTAGACAATCGACATAGTATAGCAATATGGCATGTATGATCGATGCATAAGTAAAACATTCTAGGATATATCATGCTTATATAAGATATCATATGTGTAGAAGAGAACAAGCTAGAATCCCAACTTTGGATGGGAGGTATCATTCACACTCGGACACCCTGGTGGCAAGGTACTATACCCCTTATATGGTTGATGTCGTTCACACCCGGACACTCTGGTGGCAAGGTACTCACCCCTCACATGGTCGTCCGGGCACTTATGTCCCCCAGACTGGACATAGTCTAATACAATACATTATATAAAACATACATATATATCATGTCCATAAGCTCATTTCATCACTAAAATATCATATATATTATATCTCATGTTTTGAACCTTCAATTCCTCAAGAAACCATAACCGAACATATTATTAAACACTTGGCGGGTGCATCATAGGTGTCAAAGAGCATGTAATCTAGAGATGAAATCATGCAGAAAAATCAATGATAAAACCTTTAATCAATACCTTGCAATACCCCTAAGACATTCACATCAGAATCCCTCATCAATTCCAACATCTGATCCAAGATTTGAAGCTCAAAACATGCTAAAAAAATTATACTTTCATAAACTAAAATCATTGTCCAGTAAATTTCCCAATATAGAAGACTCACATGTAAAATCAACTTTAAATCATGAAATATTAAGTAAGAGAGGGTTTAGGCACCATGAATAAGGACCCAATAGTTCAACACCACATACCTTAGCTTTTGTGAAGTACTTGAAGAAAATTTTAATGGAGATTTGAAGCTTGAGTGAGATCCTTGAAGAAATCCTTAAGATTGGTCTTGAGTTTGGGACTTAAATTTAGGGTGAAATATGAGTCTAAATGTTTGAGTGAGTTTTGGGGAATGTTTAGGATGATATGAGGGTGAAATAGGCTAAGTATATGTATTTCCAAGTGTGGGAACCCATAGACCCAAGACTTACATGTATTGGACTAAAAAAATTCAAAATAGGCACCAAAAACACAGGGGCACGTCCCGGAGGCAACGCGAAAACCCCACTGGAATTAGTATTTTCTGCACGAATGAGTTTTACGAAAATGGGCATAAATCCTTCATCCGAACTCGGAATGAGGTGAAACGAAGTGCATTGGAAAGCTAATTCAAATTTCTTTTATTTGATACATTGTGGAACA
Organism: Solanum clarkiae; assembly: GCA_011800125.2. NCBI lineage: Eukaryota > Viridiplantae > Streptophyta > Magnoliopsida > Solanales > Solanaceae > Solanum > Solanum clarkiae. Next base: position 3,888 of record JAABOM020020546.1, read on the forward strand.
CACAATTCTTTTTGTGCTAAGAGATATTCCCCTTCAAATTTGACCTCCCCGAATAGTGTATTTTGCTATTTTCAAATTTTGATTCGATTGCTCTAAAATTCGGGTTAGACTCATTCCCCACTCAATTTGACCCCCTAACCAAGAATATGATTTCAGATTTTTGAAATAACAAATGAATTTTTTGAAATATGGAAAACAAGATTTCGGGAACTTTCGAGACACGTTTTCAGGCACTTTTTAGAGTCGTTTCAGAGAGCATACTCCCTCACACTCATGGAACCTTGCTTAAGGTTCATAAACTCCATCATCTTAGCCTCCCTTAGCTTGATAGGAAAGAACATGTTTGAGGAATGTGGCTTTGAATTGCTCCTAAGAAATAGCATCATCATCTCTCCTCTCCAGTTTCTATTAGGTGAATCAAATTTAGACCACACCTTTGAGTTTGTAGGCTGCTAACTCCTCTTTCTCCTTCGAGTTGACCCCCATGATAGATAGCACCTTATACACCTCATTGATGAACTCTTAGGGATCCTCTTCCGAGTTTGATCCATGGAACTCTTGTGGATTCATTATTGTAAAATCCCTACTACAAGAAATAAGACATTTTCAACGGTAAAAGTTATTGACATATATTAAATATTGTTGGCAAAAGTGCATTTGGCAACAATAAACAAGTTGTCGCATGTCGTTGCAATAAATGCCGATGGGAAACATTTATGCAACAACTAAAAAATTTGTTTCCTAAAAACTAACTACAAAAATAATTGTTGCCTTAAATCATAAATTGTTGGTAAAAATTAACATAGTTGTGGCTTATGAAACTTTTTTGCAACAAAAATTGTTGTTGAGATAAGTTATATCTTACCAACAACATTAGTTGTTGCAAGAAAATTGGATGAAGGACAATTGATAATCTCTTATAAAGGCTTTTAGCAACAATTTTTGTTGCCATAAGTCATATTTTTTGTACCCATTTAGCAACAACTTGTGATTAATTGCTACATACACAATTCATATTTTTCTTTTGATACTTACAATTAATCAATATATAAAGTTAATTCATACATATTTGCAAAGAACAATACATATATAACTGATATTTTAGATATTTACAACTTCAAAAATCCAAATACTCTTAAATATATATTTTTACTTATAAGACTAATAAGAGAATATATGCAGGGTCTTTATATTTTAATTCGAATAATAACTTAAGAAAATCTTCTAATAGTTGTGCATTGCATGAACCATGTCGTCAGTAATGTTAGCTGATGCATATTCATCAATCCTGCAAATAAATAAATAAATATAAGTACATTTTGATAAAGTTAATTAAGTACGCAAGTATTTATATAAAAAGCAAAAGGTTAGTCTGCTAATAGAATGTTGCACCTACCACATCACTTGAAGCTTACATTCTATTGAATGGTTGGGTAGAAACTAGAAACATTAAGGTAAAGATAAAGTTGCAACCCAAGTTCTAAAAGTATTGCAAATAAAAATGAATAAAAGAAAGATGAAAATAATTTATAACTTTCTCACAAAAACTAAATATTGTACCAAACAAAGCTGCACCAATAACTACTAAATACACCTAGTTGGGAAATTTCTAATGGAAAACAAATCAATACCTATTAAGTAATAAAGAGTAGTACCTAGTTAATAAAACTAAGTGTGCTTGAGTTGTTTAATTAAGAGTTTTTAGTCAAAATTGACTCAAATTTTTGAAGGTGGACTTTATCCTTCAAAAAGAATTTTGAGCATCATTTGTCCTTCAAGTTTACAAAGCTTGAGCAGCTTTAGTCCAACTAAAAAATGTGGCTGAATCATTAAAAAAAAAACAGAACAAATGCTACTCACAGGACAAGTTAAAAAGAACGTTGTTACTTGGATTTTCTTCCTCAATGCTTCCTTTCCCCTACTCTCCGCCTTATTTCGAAACCTTGTTACAATGGTAAAAAAGAAAATTCATCACATCTTCATAAATATATATCAAATATGAAGTTTTTATTTTGTATTTAGTATCACTGCATAATCTTAAGCTACACAAGATACTAGTTGAAACTTGGGGGATGAACAGAGTTGGTTTCTTGTTAAGCAGCCAGATTTATGTCTTAGAAACTAACAAAACTATGTGGTCTTAGCTAACTTCTGATAATTTATAATAGAGCAAAATAAGACTTGTTAGATAAACATTTACATGTACAATAAAGATAAGAATGACTTCGAGACATACAACTACAATAGTGATTTTGTGAAGTTTGAAGCAGAGAAGATTATTCTATTTTGAAGTGTTGTATAATGGTGCAAGCTGTACCAATGAATTACTTGTGAAGATTGACAATAATTCTTTTCACACGATACCAACAATATATCAAGTAAAATTCCACAACAAACTATAACTTTTTCATATCAACACAAAATGTTTGTTTGTCAAAATTGGATTCTAAACCCCAAAACACAATCAAACCTTTTCTAGTCCACAAATTTTAATTTGTATCATAAAGAGAAAGGAACTTCACATACTCTTTGAAGGAGCCACGAATTAAAAAGGAAGAGCAGGATTATTAAATCATAAGCAAGAAATAACCAGACTAAATCATAAGCGATAACTCACCAGGCTTTGTGTCAAACGCAGCAGAAGCAATTGAGCAACAATAGCTTGCACTATATTGCAATAAAAGAAATCTAGAGGAGAGATTAGCAAAAAGTGGGGGTAATAGCTTATGTGGGTAGTGGCCTAGAAGTGGAACAATGAAAATAGAAAAACTAGCATTGCTTTTGGAGGGAAATTAAAAAGCCATTAAAATTGGGGGGAAATAAAAATAAGCTTTGCACATTGTGTTTTGGCGGAGAACAGTACTACACTTCTAATCCACTATCCACACAAGTTGTTGCAAATTTAAGTGTATTAGCAACAACAAAATTTTATTGTGCCAAAAATATTCTAAGGGATACCAACAACTGAATCAAGTTGTTGTCATTATTAAAATTTGCCAACAATATTATAATTGTTGCTAAAAAGTTATTGTAATTTATTTATATTTAAAAATTATTGTAATAGATGTAGTATATGGCAACAAGATTAAGATGTTTGCCAACGAAAAAAGATTGTGGTTAAAAATTCTAGGGTATAGCAACAGTTAAATCAAGTTGTTGCCATTTATTCATATTAGCCAACAAAATTTTAGTCGTTGCTAAAATGTTGTTGCTAATTCTATACTTTCTTGTAGCTTGAAGCTGAAGTGGGAGCATGAGGGGCTAGGGCCCCCTAGTTCATTTGGTTGGTCATAGCACGGGCCAACAGTGAGATAGCATCTCAAAATTCTTCTTGGGCTACCCCTCCGTCTTGATGAGCTTGAGGAGCGGGAGAGATCGGTTGCTCCTCGAGTGTACAGGCTCTCCTTAGTATTTCCCTTGAAATTGACATGGTATATAAAGAAACAAGAGCATTCATTAGGGAAAAAGCTTTATAGTTACATCTAAAGTACGATATAGACCATGAAGAAGTGAAACATTTCCCAAAACACCTCATAGCCTTCCATTCATAGTTGTGGCGCGCTTCACAATCATGAATAAGACTCTAATCGACAAAGTGTATTGGATTTTCGAGGACCATTAATAACCTAGTCTCTGCTACCAAGCTTGTCACCACCAAAGCCTAGGGCCTAGATGTGACACGGCGAATGGGAAACCCGAAGGGACCCCAAACAAGCCACTTAGAATATCAATCACATATCCTTGGTCGCAGAAGCAAATAAGTATTTCAAGATATAACAAAAAGGGAAGCGAGATTAGTGGAAGTCTTTGATGATCACAAAAGCAATGAAGAGTCAAGCTCATAGCATAAGTACATTATAGTATCCAACAATACCTCTGACTTGGAATGGAGCGAGGGCCAAGACACTTCCCGGGCTCGCCCTCATAATAATAAGTATTCAACATAAGGAGTCTCAACATAACATGAAGTAAATAGATATTGTCCTCAGAATTGAGGTGAAACGCCCCAAAAAGTGCCCAAAAATGTGCCTGGGAAGTGCTCAAAATCGTAATTTTCATATATCTCAAATTTTGTGCATGATATTGAAAATCCAACTTCATATTTGTGATTAGGGAAAAAATTAAGTGAAAAATAAGTCTAACCACAATTTTAGAGCAATCGTATCAAAATTTAAATTTCTAAAAAATGCAATTTCCAAAGAGGTTTTTGCGCCCCTACAGCGACGCGGCCAGGCCGCGGACATATGTATTTTTTTGTCTATTTTTCTTGTTCGGTCCAAGGCCTTTGGGTCTTAGGCCTAAGTGTTCCCATATATAAAAACACCTATATTTAGTCATATTTCAACATCATATCATACAAGGCATTCCGAATGTTATGAAATTCACTCGGGCTTCAAGTTCTCAATCAAATCTTCATCAAGGAATTCAACAAAGTTGAGGTATGTGGGTTTCAACCATTGGGTCCTTTCACCCATTGTGCACAAATCTTCCTTTTTACCTAAATTTTATGTTTCTAAGTTGATCTACTTATGGGTCTTACTTATTATGAATTTGACTATGAACTATGTTGGGATTTCATAAAAATGTGATTGTTTAAACGTGTATTGAGTTATGAATCTATGATCTTTTTTGAGATTTGATGAAGTGTTTCAATATATATTGCATGAGGGTATTATCAAGTGTAGGTGGGCTGACATACTTCAAGTTTTCTCGTATGATTTCACTCTTGAATTGCATGGCTTTATACTAGCATTGCATAACCACCAAGTATTTGATAAAATGTCCGGTTATGGATTCTTGAGTTATTGAAGATCTAATGCATGGCTTATGAGTTAAGTGACTTTATGATGATGAAAGGAAAGTGTATATGAGTTTTTTGCTTGAAAGGAATCTAAAGTGTTGCAAGTTGACCGCACCTTGTTGAGGGGGTGCTATATCTCAATCACCATGGATAGGTAGGGTGTGACAACCATGAACCAATTGAGGGGTTGATACCTCATTACCATAGATGGTAGGGCGTGACAACCATCAAGCAATTGAGGGATTGATACCTCATCACCATAGATGGTAGAGTGTGACAACCATCAACCAATTGAGGGGTTGATGCCTCAATCACCACGGTTGGTAAGGTGTGACAACCATCAACCAATTAAGGGGTTGATACCTTAATCGCCTCTCCAAGGGGTTGGTAGGCCTTAGAATTCATAATGATGGTTTCTTACTATACATGTAATATTTTTTATATAAGCATGTTTTACTTCAAGCATCATTCATGCATGCCATATTGTTATATGCTCATTTATTGCCTGATTATGCATTTAGATTATGTTGCCTATCTCTTGTTCCATTGCATGCTACATACTTAATACATTCAAGCACACTAATACATACTCTATGCCTACATGATGTTACCATGTAGGAACCAGAGATCCACTTGATCATCTTCCTCCACGTGGCTAGTACTATCTTCTCAAAGTAAGTTTGGTGAGTCCTCAACTCCAAGGATGATATATTTGTTTCTTTGCATGCAAAGACGCTCTTTATCTTATTGTAAGCTTTTGACTATTAGGGTGAACCCGGAAAGTTGTCTTGGCCCCCGCTCAATTCTAAGTTTAGAGGTGTTGTTGGACGAGTGATATAATGATGCTATGAGCATTGACTCTCTTGACTCATGTATGCCTTAAGCTTGAAAGACTCTTTTAGTCGTTTTGCCTTATTTATATTTTCTTATTGATATTTAATTGCTTCTGCGACCAAGGATGTGTAATGATATGTTAAGAAGCTTATTTGGGGTCCCTTCGGTTTTCCCATTCGTCATGTCACATCTAGGCATAGGCTTGGGTCGTGACAAACTTGGTATCATAGGCATCCAACAAACCGCGTTGATTAGAGTCTTATTCATAGTTGTGAAGTACACCACCACTATGAGTAAGAGTCTATGCGACATTTTAGGAAATGTTTCCCTTCTTCTTACTCTATATTGTGCTATAGAAGTTAAGGTAAGGTTTTTCCCTAATGAATGTTCTTTCCTATGCTAGATCATACCTATCCCAAGAGGAAAAGGAGTCCACACTCCCGAAGAACAATTGGCTCATGAAGAGTTACGAGATGTTATTGCCATACTAGCTCAAGCCATGACCAATCAAATCAACGAAGGGGCCTGAGACCCTCATGCTCCTACTTTGGCATCTAGGGTAAGGGATTTCATGAGGATGAACCCACCAGAGTTCAATAGGTCTAAAGTGGATGAGGACCCTCAAGAATTTTTTGATGAGGTGTAGAAAGTATTTTCTATTATACTGTTAGATCGGAAGAGAAGGTAGAGGTGGCATCCTACCAACTCAAGGGGGTGGCCTAAATATGGTATATTCAATGGAAGGAGGAGAAGGGGATCAGCCATATGATTCTTTGGGAGGAGTTTAAAGCGTCTTTCCTCAACCGATTTTTCCCTCTTGAGCTTGGAGAGGCCAAAATAATGGAGTTAATGATTTTAAAGTAAGGATCAATGAGTGTGAGGGAGTATGTCCTCAAGTTCAACCAACTCTCTAAATATGCTCCACACTTAGTTGCTTGACCCGAGGTCTAGGATGAATAAGTTTGTGACAGGTATATCTGATTTGGTAAATGAAGAATGTCATACCGCCATGTTGATAGGTGACATGGACTTGTCCCGCCTTATGACTTATGTCGAACAATTAGAGGGGGAGAAGTTGAGAAAGAGAAGGGGTAATGAGGCCAAGAGGACCGATTTTGATGGTAAGTTCCAAAGTCCCAAGGGTGGTCAGCTTCATCATGGACAAGGGTCTTCTCATGCTCTTAATAGAAGATTTGCCAATGACTACCCAAGGGCCCAAGGTGATGGTGGTGTGGTTCCTAATGCTATGTGTCCAAAATGTGGTAGAGGCCATAGTGGCCCATGTGTGGGGGACACTAATTCTTGCTATAGTTGTGGAGAAGTGGGTCACAAGAAGGTTGATTGTCCTCGTAATCAAAACAAAGGTAAAGAAGTTCATCTACAAGGTCGGGGTGCAAATGTGGTTCCTTAGAGGAGAGGAGGCCAACAAGGTAGTGCCCTAAGGCACAATCGATTCTATGCTCTTCAAGGAAGGCAAGGGGTAGATGAGGTGCCCGATGTCATCACCGGTATGTTAAAAGTCTTTGATTTTGATATGTATCATTGATAGATCTGGGTGCCACTCTTTCTTTTATTACTCATTTTGTTGCCAAAACATCATGTTGGGCCCGAATAATTGTGTGAGTCTTATGAGGTTCTACTCCCGTTGGTGCATCTATTATTGTTAAAAAGGTCTATAAAAATGCTCTCGTTTGAATTTTGCATAAAATTTTACCATGTGATCTTGTGAGTCGGATATGGTAGATTTTGATGTCATTCTTGGGATGGATTGGCATGAATATTATGCCTCTATTGATTGTAGAACCCGTGGGGTCAAATTCCAATTCTTAAATGAACCCATCCTTGAGTGGGAGAGTCATCATGTGGTGGTTAAAGGTGGGTTTATCTCTTGCATTAAGCCCAAAAGTTGATCTCTAAGTGTGTCTCTATCATCTTGTGAGGGTTAGGGACATTGAGCCCAAAGTCCTTCCTATAGAGTCGGTTTCGGTGGTAAATGAGTTTCTTGATGTCCTTCCTAGTGACCTTCCCAGTGTTCCTCCCAGAAGAGAGATAGATTTTGGTATAGACCTCCTTCCCAATACTCAACCAATGTATATTCCCCTTACCATGTGGCCCCACCAGAGTTAAAGGAGTTGAAGGAGCAGTTGAGGGATTTGTTAGAGAAGGGTTTTATTAGGCCTATCCAATCACCTTGGGGTGCACCAGTGTTGTTTGTGAAGAAGAAGGATAGTACTCTTTTAGAATGTCATTGACTTTCGGTAACTTAATAGGTCCACCATAAAGAATAAGTACCATCTAACAATGATCGATGGCCTTTTTGACCAACTTCAGGGGGCTAGCACTTCTCTAAGATTGATCTTTGGTCCGAGTATCATCAAGTGAAAGTGAGGGAGTGTGATATTCCTAAAACGGCCTTTTGGACTAGGTATGGGTATTATGAATTTATGGTTATGTCTTTTGGGTTGACCAATGCACCGGCTATCTTCACGTATCTTATGAATAGGGTCTTTATTGAAACGACCCTAAAAAGCGCCTAAAAATGTGCCTTGGAAATCCCCATAATCGTAATTTCCATACATCTCAAAATTCGTGCATGATATCGGAAATTCAACTTTATATTTTTGTTTAGGGGGAAAAATTGAGCGGGTAATGGGTCTGACCCCAATTTTAGAGCAACCGTAGCAAAACCCAAAATCTCAAAGTTTGTGAATTGCAGTGACCAAGCGCGCCCCATGCGCGATGCGCCCAGGGCGTGGAGAGGTGTAATTTTTGGCCAGTTTTCTTGTTCCAGTCCAAGGTCTTTGGGTCTTGGGCCTAAGTCTCCCCATGCGTAAAAACACCTGTACTTGATCATTTTCAATCCCATATCATTCAAGACATTCCCCAAAACCCTCTCTAACACTTAGCCAAGCATTTCACCCAAATGCAAGTGTCCCAAACTCATTTCGGATCTAAAGAAATTCATTCAAGCCTCAAGCTCTCATTTAAATCTAAGTCAAGCTTATTCATGTCATTAAAGACCATCGTAGGTCCCCTACATCAAGCCAAGTTCAAAGGGATTTTCGTTGGCTAAGTTTTGCACAAGTACCTGTAGGAGGGTCAACTTTAAATAGGACTATCTCTAAGCACACAAAGCACTGGGTTGCCCACAACCTAAAGCTCTTTGAATTAGCTTTCCAATACACTTGTTTTCACCTTATTTAGAATTCGGATGAAGAAGTCATGCCCGTTTTCGTAGAACTCATCTGTGCAGGTGTATATATGGGTTTTTGCCAAATTTTATTTCATTAATGACATTTCATAAATTTAGTTATTTCTATTGGTCTTTTGGTGATTTCTATGCTATCTTAACACTTCCTAAAGATCTAAACTCTACTCCTAAACATAAATTCACTCCTCCCAATTGGAATACACTCTCAAATTCTCCCAAGGGCCTCTACCAAACCCCAATAAGAATTTAAGGAAACTCAAGAACAAGTTATGGATTTCAAGACCCTATTCCAAGCTTCAAGTCTTTTTTAACTCAATTTCAAGAAATTGAAGGTCTAAGGTATGTTGGTTTCATTCATGGGTTCCTTTCACCCATTAAGCTCAACCTTCAATTTTATGAAAATTGCATGATTTCAAATTGTATTTATTATGTATATCTATTATTATGACATATGAGCATGAAATATGTTGGGGTTTTGTCAAATATTGTTGATTATACATAAATATTTATTTTGAGCTTATACTATGAAGTGATCTTTGTCTATTGAGACTATACATGATACAAGTTATGAAATCTATGAACTATTGTGAAGTTTTGATATGATTTACAACTTACCCATGATGGGATTTTACCATGATATTGGTGGGCTGATTTACATGATTTTAAGATGCATTGATTTCACTATTTCATGATCTATACTCTTACATTTTGTATGATTTGAACATGTCCTCATATGTGCCCACCAAGTGTTTGATGAAATGCCAAGTTAAGAAATTCTCAAGATATGTACACATTTTACAAGTCAAGTAACTTCATGATGAATATGGGCTATCAAGTATGTTATGAATTCGTGAAATTATCTATGATTATGCAAGTATGAAGATAAGCCCTTTTTCAAAGATTATACCTCTTGAGAGCCTTTTTATGTTAATGCAAGGGTAATGTTTGATGATGATATATTTTTATGTTTTGAAGTTGGGATCACCATTAGAGGTCAATGATGTTTAAGAGCTGCTCGTGTCATGATTCTATGTTTCTCATATGTTACTAAAGTTATGATTATTCCAATTATTTTGTGTGATTAGGATTAGCACCGATAGATGGAGGGTTTGCTCTCTTTCCTTGAACTATGTGCCACCATAGGACTATGTTATACCCTTGCAATACCAGTGGATCCATTTAGTGCACTGTCTCTTAAAGTTCTTCCCGAAATGGAATGGGCTCTCATAAGGTGAAATTACTCATGAAATCCTTTCTAAAATGGGACTGGCTATCGTAAGGAAGGTTACTTCCCAAAATAGGACGAGCTTCTATAAGTTAAATTACTCATGAAATCCTTTTCGAAATAGGAAGGGCTTCTATAAATAAGGTTATTTCACAAAATAGGATGGGCTCTCATAAGAAAGGTTACTTCTCCGAAATGGGACGGACTCTCGTAGGGTGAAGTATGATTTACCTTGGCAAGTAGACCACCTCTTTACCGATGAGGGGTAATCATCAGGATTCTAAGTTATAGTTCACTTGGTCTTATGCTATGTCAGTTGAGGTCTCCTCCTATACTTATGTATTATGATCTATACAAGTTGAATGATTTGCAACGCATGATTTATTTAAGCATTGATCATACATATCATATTGCTATTATGCTATCTATTACTTATCATTATGCATCTTGACTATGTTGCCTATCCTTGTTGCATTTCATCCCAATACTTATTACATTCAAATGTACTAACGCATAATCTATGCTACATGATGTTACCATGAAGAAATTGGAGCTCTACTTGATCATCATCCTCCTCCGCATGGCTAGTAATATCTATTCAAGCAAGTTGGTGAATCCTCAATTTCAAGGACATAATTCTCTGGATTTGTGCTATGTATTGACTCTTCTTATGCTAGAAACTTATTATTATGAGGGTAATCCTAGTTTCTTATCTTGGCCCCCGCTAAGTTCTATGTCTAGAGGTGTTCTTGGACAAGTTATATATTATTCTTGAGTCTTGACTCATCTATATTATTTAAGTACTAAACTCTCTCCCTTAGTCCCAATTTCCCTTGTTTATGTTTTCTCTTGTTGTTTATTCTTGCTTCCGCGACCAAGGAAGTGTGTATGATATGCTAAGAGGCTTGTAAGGGATTCCTTCAGGTTCCCCATTCGTTGTGTCATGTCTAGGCCCTAGTTTGGGTCATGACATTTAAACCCTACCTTGATTTATTTGTGGTGGTTTTCATTGACGATATTTTAATCTATTCCCATAGTGAGGATGTGAGTCATTTAATGGTTGTGCTGAAAAAATTGAGGGGGAAGAAGTTGTATGCCAAATATGAGAAATATGAGTTTTGGTTGAAAGAGGTTGTGTTTCTAGGTCATATGGTGTCGGGTGATGGTATAAAGGTGGATCCTAAGAAGACGGGGGTGATTAGAAATTGGCCTAGACCTTTGACTCCATAGTACATTAGAAGCTTCTTAGGCTTAGCAGGTTACTACCGGAGATTTGTGAATGGGGTTCTCTTCTATTGCTTCTCCCATGACTAAGTTGACGCAAAAGAAAGCTAAGTTTGTGTGGAACGATGAGTGTGAAAAGAGGTTCTAAACCTTGAAGGATAATCTTGTCTCCCCTCCTATCTTGTCTCTACTAGAAGGGTTGGAAGGATTTGTTGTGTATTGAGATCCCTCACGAATTGATTTGGGTTATGTTTTGATGCAAAATGGTAAGGTGATAGCTTATGCCTCTAGACAACTCAAGGTGCATGAAAAGAATTATCCTACCCATAATCTTGAATTGGCCACCATGGTATTTTCTTTGAAAATTTGGCATTATTACTTGTATTCAAAATTCATAATCATAAGAAATGGATATATATATAATCTCAACAAGGCATGCACAATCAATGCTTGTAATAAACACATGCTTGTAAAACATTCAACTTGCATAATACATATTAAATGTGCGGGAAGAGATCTTAACTGACATAAAACAAGCGAGCTACTACTTGGAATCTAAGACATGTCACCCCCTTTACAAAGTGTAGTCCACTTGCCATGGTAGTCATACAATGAATAATCCAAGGCATGTCACACCCTCGTCAAGGTGATCGAGGCATGTCAGCCCCTTGAAAAGGTGTGGTATAACTAGATGGATCCACAAGAAATCCATGAGAGAAAACATATATAATCCTATGGTGGCACATAGTTTAGAGACTAAAGACTTTATATAAGGACCCTTTGAGTCAAGCACTTATCTTAAGTCTCAACCGGTGCTAAGTCAAATCCCATGAAATATTTGAAACAATCATACTTTAATCATAACGTGAATAACTTGTAAGAGACATGATAACATGACTTGAATAGCTCATAAACATGCTTGATCTCTAATAGTTAGCCTAACTTGAACATGAAAGCAGATAACAATCATACATGATCCCTTGCTTTAACATGAATGGCTCACAAGAGATGAAAATCTTGAAATAGGGCTTAACTTGATACTTGCAACATCATAGATACTTTTCATAAATTCAATACATGTGTGAAAACCCCTAATCATCATAAAGTCACTTGACTTGTAAATCACGTAATAGATCATCAATAACTTGAGAATTCTTGTCAAGTCATTCGATCAAACACATGGTGGATTCATGATACTTGTTCAAAATCATGCAATTTAAGAGTAAAATAATATGAGTAAACTCAATGCAATTCAACCCACCAACATGTAATAAAGCCTTCATATAGGGTACCTTGAAATCCATCACGAAAGTTCATAATCGTTCATAAATTCATAGTTCAAAATATGCATAATCTCGATAGACAAAGTCAATTCATGGAATAAGCTTGAAATAGAAATTCATGCATAATAAATAAATACTTGATAAAACCCCAACATGATTTATGCTCATATTTCATAATAGAGGATACCCGTAGGTAATACAACTTGAAACCATTCAACTTTCATAAAAAGAGAAGACTGGGCTCCATGGGTTAAAGGACCCATGGATGAAGACCCACATACCTTAAGCCTTGAATCTCTGGAGGTGAACTTAAAGTAAACTTAGAGCTTTAAATGAGTCCTTGAGTCCCAAAATTGAGTTGAAATCCTTAGATTTGAATGAGAGAATTGATGGAGTCTTAGAGAGGTTTGAGAGAGGGTTTTGTGAGTTATAAAGTTGAAAAATAGCTAAGTATGAATAATTTCACGTTTAAGTGGGTATAGGGCTATGACCCCAATGCCATTGGTCGAAATAGAAAAACTGAGAAAAATAATACACTGGTTCGCGCCCCTGATGCGATGCGAACCAAATGCGAAACACCATTTATACTAATCCGCGCCCCTGGCGCATTGTAGCCAGGGCGCTTATAGATAATGAATTATGAAAAATTAGCAAAATTGTTTTGCTATGGGTCTACTAAAATTGGGTTTATACCTATTTCCCACTCAATTTTGCCCTCTGATCGAGAATATGAAGTCGGATTTTTGAAATCACACATGGATCTTGAGCTATATGGGAATTACGATTAGAGGCACTGCAAAACACATGTGAGGCATTTCAAGTTCTGTACCGCGATGCTTGTAGGTGATATGGATTTGTCTCGGCTCATGACATATGCCAAAAAACTTGAGGGGGAAAAGCTTAGAAAGTGGAGAAGTGGGGAGTCCAAGAGGACTCCGTTTAAGTGTGGCTTCGAAGGTTCTAAGGGTGGAAGATTTCAACAAGGCCACAAGTTCCAAGGTCAAGGAGCCTCCACTGCTCCTAAAAAGAGTTTTGCTAATGATGGGGTGTCTAACCCAGGGTTTCATGGTGGTAATGGTGGGATGACTAATCGTAAGTGTAAAATATATGGAAGAAACCATGGTGGTCCATGTTTGAAAAATTCTAATGATTACTTTGATTGTGGTGAGATGAGTCACAAGGTTAATGATTGTCCTCATGCTCAAAACAAGGGTAATGACGGTCATTCTCAAGGCCAAGGTGCTAATGTGGGTCAAAGGGCAAAAGGAGGCCAACAAGGGGGTACTCCAAGGCAAAATAGGTTCTATGCTCTCCAAGAAAAGCAAGGAGTGGATGAGGTACCCAATGTTGTTATCGGTATGTTAAAGGTTTTTGATTATGATGTTTATGCATTGAAAGTGTCACGCCCCAAAGTCCCGTAGGGCGGACCGGCATCCATTACCGATAAGGCTCAGGAGAAGCAACCTGTAACTATATGCATTCTATACATATTATAAGGGGTTTCTACGTTTTACATGCCTTTAAGAAGATAAATAGTGATAACAAGCCAAAAGGAGATGCATATGACTAGGCCATTAGGGCCACGCTGTCCAAAGTGCGAGACATGACTTCACTATGCTTTACATAGTCTACAAAGCCTCTAGATAAAGAAAACCATCTGGTAAGGGTCGGGACAGGCCCCGCCTCAACAAATTGTACAATATAAACATATAAGCTCTAGACATGCAAAGCTCCAAAGCAACCTGGAGCTTAGTAACCACAGTTGAACATCTTGTACTCCTACTAGGGAGTTCTACTAGCACCTGTACCTGCAGCATGAAATGCAGGTCCCTCGTAAGGGATGTCAGTACGGGATAATGTACAGAGTATGTAAGGCAGGATATACTGTATATAAAGTAATAACTCAAATGACACCATGCATCTATAGAAGATCAGGGACCACCCTTAGTTATACTGTGGAATCATGTACTTTATGTTCTTTATATCACT
>JAABOM020020557.1:0-18453 GCA_011800125.2 Solanum clarkiae
AAAGAATGAACTTAGCTTATATTTAGACCCAAATGGTGAAGGAAAAGGGATTTCTTTCTTTCTTTTTATTTTTCAAACGTACGATATTGACTAAGTTTAACCAACTCATGCCAAGAGATAGGAAATCTTTACATACCTCAATTTTTTTCTCTAACTAACTCCAACGCAAGACCAATCTAATTATGCTTCTGGATGTCCAATATATACACAAATTACAATGACGCCAATGATTAACAACCATATCGGGTTGTAAATCCTAACTTTTTGGTTCCAAATTTTATAAAAAATTTGGTAGCATTTCCCCTTACAATATGCCTCCCCGAGAATCCAACTCGGCTCAAATAATCAATCCACAACAACAACAACCTACAACATCAATAAACCCTTTCCAATGCCATCACGACATTAAAAACATCACAAAACGCGATTATGGCATACTTAGTAAAATAGGGCAGCATACATATAAATATACCTATACCATATTCTAGCCTTCCTATATACTCCAAGGACTAAAATACATCACTCCAACGCCCAACGCAAACCCCCAACGTTAAAACATAACATTACGCTTCCAACGGGGTTCCAATTTAAGATAACCCTCATGTATACATTCACATAGTTTCCCAACACTTCTTTCACCCCACAAATACTATTCTCATGTCAAATACACATAAATACATAACTATAAATCAATATATCTTCATATGCAAACTTGTCATCAATTCAAACCCCAAATTCAAAATTCACAATTCAATTAACAACCAACCCTCTTTTCAAGTTTTACCTTTAATTTAACACATCCCTAACACCGCCACAATCTTTAATTTACATAAATGAAGCTAGAAATTAACATACCTTTCAAGCTACTTACTAGACCCAAATCCTCCTAGCCGTCAAACCAAGCATTTTCTTGACCAACTAACGCCTCCACGCCACTTAGGGGATCCAATATACCAAGTTTGCAGCGTCAAATAATTGAAAACTTGAAAAAATGCAACTTTTTTCCTTGCACTGTAGCAACCCGAGGCTGCCTAAGTCTTGTCCCTCTCTCTTATTTTTTTTTCTAAGTGTTGAACTCTTGTCTTTGTACAAGATATGCATACATATATATATATAGTCAACCACTCAACACTTGAACTAATCAAAATAAGCCACACATATGACCCCACTACATTTTAAATTTTAAGGACTACACTTAGAAGAAAATTTACATTTGGTCCCAAACTTTACCAAATTGAACCAATTAAGGACTTACGAGTTCTAACACGGTTGATTGGTGAGTCTCCTCTACTCTGAAGGATTCATTATTTTATTTTATTCTTTCTTTAGAAGTAGACATTTATTATCTTATTATTGATTAAGGTAGCCATGGATCTATCATTAGCACCACATGATAGTGATATAGGCTTCACAGACTTAAGTCAAATGCTGATTGTTAAGATTGTGAGCTAGTTCTTTCTATTAGCCTTCTTCTATTATATTATTATTTTGAGATTAGATGATAAGATGTGCCAATTTACTTTTCCTTTGTCTTCCGCTGATTAGTAGAATGTATGAATGGATGATTACAATAAGGCCAAGTGGTTCACTTGGGGACTAGCAATAGTCTCTGGGTGCCGGCTACGTCTTGGTTCCTCTCGTGGCGTGACAAACATGGTATCGAAGCACGAGGTTAAGTGTCTTAGGGAGTGTATGAAGTTGTATCTAGTAGAGTCTTATTTATGGGTGTGTTTTTTACCACACTTGATAAGCAGGAGGTTATAGGAAATTAGGAATTGTTTCACTTCTTTCATGTTCTAAATCGTGTGATGGAGTTATACTCTATGAAAGTTCTATGCTAATTAGTACTTTGCACATTGAAAGTTGTGAACATTCCTCCTAGAAGAGCCTTCAGAGGTAGAGAACATCTCACCAGACAGAATGTCAACCCACCTGAGCCTCAAAGGAATGAGAAGCTTGTGAACCCAGTTGTCCTCTATAGAGTAGCCCCATAGGATGAGGTATCCAATGCTGAGCTATGCCAAGCTATTCAAACTCTATCCCAGGTTGTAATAGCACCTACTAGGACACAAGGAGCGGGCCGACAGGATGCCCATGACACTTTTACGATTTGTAAATTCTTGAAGAAGAATTTTCCTGAGTTCACAAGGTCTGCATCCACTGAGGATCTCGAGAACTATGTGGATGAGCTTCAGAAAGTGTTCTAAGTTATGCATGTGGCTGATGCTGACAGAGTGGAACTGGCTGCTTACCAACTCAAGGGTGTGGCAAGACTTTGGTATGATCAATATAAGAAGGGTAGAGGAGAGGATGCCCCAGTGCTAACTTGCGCAATGTTTGAGGAATCTTTCTTGGGGCGCTTTATCCCAAGAGAACGAAAAGAGGTTAAAAAGAGATTTCTTGAACTTGAAACAATGCTCTACGACTGTGCAAGAGTATGGGCTGAAGTTTACTCAAAATTCTAGATATACTTTGGAGATGGTCACTGATATGAGGGGGAGGAGGGGGATGTATGTTGACGGGTTGAATAGAGGGTCAAAGAGTGATGGGAGGGGGCAATGCTTGTCAGTGACATGGATATAGAGAGACTGATGACTTTTTTGCAACACGCTAATAAGGAGAGGCAACATTATAGAGAGGAGTCCAGAAGCGAGAAAGCAAAAAACCCAGCCATAAGGTTGGGAAGAAAGGTAATGGTAATTGATTTCCAACACTGTCATCTACTAGTGCACCTACGCTTAGAACCAGGAATGAGTAGAGGTCCCAGAATGTTGCAAGTGTGGTAAATTGCACTTGGGGAGATGCCGTGAGGGGAGCGATGTATGCTACAGGTGTGGCCAAGCGGGTCACTATCAGAGAGATTGTCCAAAGTGGGATGACCAGGCTCAATCTTCTGCACCTACCCCACCAGCTAAAGAAAATCAAAGAGGTACTACATCAGGCACAAGCGGGGCCATAAACCATTTATATGCCATAGGTAGTTGACTTAATGAGGAGAACTTCCCAGATGTTGTGACGGGTATGATTCAAGTCTTTTATATTGATTATTATATCTTGATAGATCCTGGTGCCACATTATCTTTTATAACTCCTTTCATGGCCAGTAGATTTTAGAGAACATATGAGAGCCTTCTTGAACCCTTTGATGTTTCAACTCTAGTGGGTGAGTCTATTCGAGCTAAGAGAGTCCATAGAGCTTGTGTAGTATCCATCCTTCATAGGGATACTATCATTGATTTGGTTGAGTTAGACTTGACTGATTTTGATATGATCCTTGGCATTGATTAGCTTCATGCCTATTATGCCTTTATTGATTGTAGAGTCCAAATCCTTGAGTTCCAATTTCTGAATGAATCGGTTCTAGAGTGGAAAGGTAAACTCTGTAGCACCTAGAGGAAAGTTTATATCATACCTTAGGGCCAGAAAGATGATCTCCAAAGGTTGTACCTACCACCTCGTGCAAGTGAAATCTGATGATGTTGAGTCTCCTACTCTTGAGTCAGTCCCGATTGTGAATGAGATTTTGGAAGTGTTTCTCAAGGATCTGCTTGGAGTCCCTCTTGATAGGGAGATTAGCTTTGGGATCAATGTTCTACATGATACCTAGCCTATCTCAATTCCACCTTATAGGACTGTCCCCCCTCCCCCGAATTGAAAGAGTTGAAAGAACAATTGAAAGATTAGTTAGAGAAGGGCTTCATAAGGCTGAGTGTTTCTCCTTAGGGTGCCCCTGTCCTATTCGTGAGAAAGAAAGATGGGTCTCTCAGAATGTGTGTTAATCATAGGCAACTGAACAAGGTCACTATAAAAAATTAGTATCCTCTCCCAAGGATAGATGATTTGTTTAACCAACTTCAATGTGCCTCTTGTTTCTCAAAAATAGGCCTCAGATCTGGCCACCATCAGTTGAAAGTGAGGGAATGTGATATTCCAAAGACAACCTTTAGGACAAGATATGGCCATTTTGACTTCTTGTCATGTCCTTTGGGCTGACGAGTGCACTTGCAGCCTTCATAGATTTGATGAATAGGGTGTTCAGATAGTAGTTTGATATGTTTGTGATTATGTTCATCGATGACATCTTGGTTTATTAAATAGATGAGAAGGAGCGCGCAAATCACCTCAGTATTGTTCTCCAAACACTTAATAACCATGAGTTGTATGCAAAATTTTGAAAATGTGAATTTTGGCTTAAGTTAATGGCCTTCCTAGGACATGTTGTCTCCAGTGATGGTACTCGAGTGGATACTCAAAAGATTGAAGTGGTTAAGAATTGGCCCAGACTGACCTCTATGACTGACATAAGAAGTTTGTTGGGGTTGGCAGGCTATTGTCGCGGATTCGTTAAGTGATTTTCTTCCTTATATGCATCATTGACTAAATTGACTTAGAAAAAGGTGAAGTTTCAGTGGTCCGATGAATGTGAGAAGAGTTTTCAAGAGTTGAAGACTAGATTAACTACTACACGAATTCTAATCTTGCCTAATAGGATGGAAGATTTTGTAATCTATTGTAATGCCTCAAGAGTTGGATTGGGATGTGTGATGATGTAGAGAGGGAGGGGTGATAGCCTATGCTTCTAGACAACTTAAGATTCATCAGAGGAACTATCCAACCCATGATCTTGAGTTGGCATTGGTGGTGTTTGCACTTAAAATCTGGCACCATTACTTGTATGGAGTGCATGTGGATGTGTTCACCGACCACAAGAGCTTGCAGTATGTTTTCAGCCAGAAAGAGCTCAACCTGAGACAAAGGAGATAGTTGGCTTTGCTCAAGGATTAAAACATGAGAATTCTTTACCATCCAGGTAAAGCTAACATTGTTGTTGACTCTCTTAACAGGTTGTCAATGGGTAGCATAACCCATATTAAGGAAGAAAATAAGGAGTTAGCAAAAGAAGTATATAGATTGGCTCGATTGGGAGTTCAACTTGACGAGAGTAATGAGGGAGGAGTTAATGTTCTGAGCCAGTCTACTTCATCTTTAGTGGCACTGGTGAAAGAAAAGCAAGACCGAGATCCTGTCATTCTCCAATTGAAGGTGGTCATCCACAAATAGAAATTGATGGTCTTCTCCAAAGGGGGAGATGGAGTCCTGAGATACTAGAGCAGATTGTGCATTCCAGATGTTGATGGTATTCGAGATAGAATCATGGTTGAAGCTCATAGCACTAGATACTCCATTCATCCTGGCTCTACCAAAATATACCACAACTTGAGAGAAGTCTAAAGGTGGATTGGAATGAAGAAGGATATTGTTGAATTTGTTTCAAAGTGCCCGAATTGTCAGCAAGTGAAAGTTGAACATCAAAGGTCATGTAGATTGGCTCAGAACTTTGAGATTCTAGAGTTAAAGTGGGAGATGATCAATATGGACTTCATTATTAGTCTACTGAGGTCCCAAAAGCAACATGACTCGATATGGGTGATCATGGATAGGGTGACCATATCAACTCACTTTTTAGCAGTTAAGACAACCAACATTGAGGAGGAGTATGCCAAGTTATACATCCAAGAGATTGTGAGATTTCATGGAGTTCCCTTATCCATCATCTCGTAGAGGAGCTCAATTTACCTCCCAATTTTAGAGATCGTTCTAGAAAGGATTGGGCACCAAAGAGAATCTAAGCACAGTCTTTCACCCACAGATAGATGACTAGGAAACCATTCATATGTTAGAAGATATGTTGAGAGCCAGTGTTCTTGATTTCAAGGGAAGTTGGGATGATCACCTACTATTGATTGAGTTTGCATATAACAATAGTCATCATGCAAGCATTTGAATGGCTCCCTATGTAGCTTTGTATGGGAGGAGATATAGATCACCAATTAGGTGGTTCGAGGTGGGAGAAGTAGAGGTGATCGGGCCTGATCTTGTCCACCAATTGATAGAGAAGATTAAGGTCATTAAAGAAAGTTTGAAGACTGCATAGAGTCACCAAAAATCCTACATCGATGTAAGGAGGAGAGATTTAGAGTTTGAGGTGAACGATTGGGTATACTTGAAAGTTCACCTATGAAGGATGTCATGAGATTTGAGAAGAAGGGAAAATTGATTCCATGCTACATTGGACCTTATCAAATTGTGAAGACAATTGGGAAGGTTGCTTATGAGTTAGAGTTGTCTTCCGAGTTTGATGGTATTCATCCAGTGTTCCACATCTCGATGTTGAAGAAGTCTTGGGAGATCCTAACTTGGCAATCCCTATGGAGAGTATTGAAGTGAAGGATAGCTTGACCTATAAAGAGATTTTGGTCCAAATCCCTGATCGTCAGATTCGCAAATTAAGAACCAAAGAGATAGCCTCAATCAAAGTCCTATGGAGAAATCAATTCATTGAGAAAGTCACATGAATAGTTGCGAAAGAGATGAAAGCAAAATATCCACACCTATTCGTGCCAAATGATGAGAATGTTGAAGGTAAATTTCCTTACCCTTACCTAAATTGACTGTCTTTTCTTGAGTTGATTGTCTATTCTTAAATTTGAATAGAGATTGTTGATAGTGATGAGGAGTTGAAAGATTGATTGATAGATGTGAATGTTGAGATGAGTTCTGAGTATATTCGTGCCTTCATATCCACCTTTACTCATCATTCGAAGACGAATGATCCCAAGGGGGAGATAATGTAACTCCCGATAAAATTACAAAAATACCCCTAAGAATAGAGATGTGCGCATAACACGTCTTCCTATGCTCCATTTGCGTATTCGAGACTAGATATGCAATAAGCATGGAAAATTTAGTGGGAACATGGTCTAGCTCAATTTTTAGAGTAACCAGATCGAAAAATAATTTTTAGATCCAAAACGATTTCTAGTTGTTATGCACGCCCAAGGCGCGATGCGCCTGGGATGCGGATATACCTTATATTTTTTAAAGTTTTTTTCGATGGGAATTGAAAAACTCATTCAAAAAAATTTTGTGAAAAAGTATACATATGTGCGCCCAATCCGTGACGCGGATTGGGCATTTTTCGAGTGAAAATTTTTTGTTTTAATTTGAGGGGCATTGTGGTTAATTTTCAATGCCTCCTAAACTCAAAATACGATCAAATTACATCATTTTGATGCGTAAATAGGGTCTTAAACCATATTCTAACTCCTTCTCTAAATATTTGAAAGAATAGGGCTTGAGAGGAACGAAGAGGCAAGCTTAAGATTGAAGAAATCAAAGGAATTCTTGAAGGTTGAGTGGTAAAGATTCATCCCAGGTATGTAAGACTAAACTAAAAGCATGAGATTGTTCTCTCATGTCCTCCATAGGTGGTTTTAGGAGAGTGTTGAAAGTTCACGATTCTACATGCATGATTTTTGATTATTTTCTTGAAAAATATAGTTATTATATGTATTTTTTTATGTTAATGATCATCATAAATTTATCTTTCTTGAATTGAATATTTTCATGAGATGTTGCATAACCCTATATGTTAAATTTTGAAAGCATGCATGAATGAATTTAGGGATTGATTCTAGAGCCTTGATTGAGAATGTTGATAGAGATTATGACTGTGAATGTGAGAATGATGATAGGATGATAGTATTTGATGATCCATGAGTCTTTCCAAATGAATTCCAATGATTTGTCTATTCAATTATTTCCTTAATGATTGTTTAAAGACTTGAGGTATTGATTGAGAGATGAATTGATAGCATGATTGGAGTCTCTATGAGACCTATTGAATGATGAGAGCCTCTATGAGGCTGATCTGAGATGAGATGATTGAGATAGTTTGATTGGATTAATTATTTTATGAGCATTGAGTCATGGGAGGAGTATTGAGCACCAAAAGAGTAAGAGTTAATCTAACTCGCACTCGTCAAACTACGTAGCCAAGCATAGGTGAGGATTAGAAACATCACATCATATTATGTTGAGGTTCCCTCTGATTAGTAGTCCCTGAAAAAATACATGACTTATAGATTGTTGTCTCCATTTGGACTTGTCCATTATAGTTATGATTCGTTCTCTGCCTGGCAAGTATGAAATGGTTTTGGCAACATCAGCATGATTATTGTATAGTCACTGGCTCATAAGTGATTATTGTTAGATAAGAGAAACTCCTAGAAAGTTCTCACCTTAAGTACTCTGAGTCAAGATGAGATGAAATGAGATGAGATGAGTCGCTCTAAGATGAGTGATTTGATTGATAAGGTATGATAGGTTAGATGGGTCATTTGTATACTCTTTGTTCTTGTTTTAGATAGACACTTGACATGTTGAATGTTATTGTTCTGAATTGATTGTTATTTCCATATTATTCTACTTATTTATTCTCCATTTAGCTATTTTACACACCGTACATTTCACGTACTGATGTCACTCGGTGCTGCATCATTTTATGATGCGGATACAGGGATTAGAGATCATCAACAGGCGCATCATTGAAGATCTAGGATGTTCAGCTGATTGGTGAGCCTCCCCTCCTCCAGAGAATTCATTATGTTATTTTCATCTTGCTTTAGAGTTAGACATTTATTAGCTTATTATTGATTGAGGTAGTCATAAGTCTTTCATTGACACCACTTGATAGTGATAGAAGCTTCATAGACTAGAGTCAAATATTGATTGTTAAGATTGTGAGCTAGTTATTTATACTAGCCTTCTTCTGTTACATTATTATTATTTTGAGATTTGATGATAAGATGTGCTCATTTACTTTTCCTTTGTCTTCCGCTGATTAGTAGAATGTATTAATGGATGAATGTGATGAGTCCAAGTGGTTCATTCGGGGACTAGCAATAGTCTCTGGTTGTCAGCCATGTCTTGGGTCCCCTCCTGGGGCATAAAAAATATGTGAGCAAAAGAAGATCCTACTTTTTGTAAATATTTGATGTGAATTGGAAATGGACAAGAAAGAACTAATGATAGCAACAAAATTGAAATTCCACGTAACTTTATCATCCCTTATACAAATGAAACAGAATACCTAAATTAACTATTTAAAGAAACTTATCCTAATATAGAAACATTCTTCTCACATCCATCTTCTATAACTTC
Source organism: Solanum clarkiae (assembly GCA_011800125.2). Classification (NCBI taxonomy): domain Eukaryota; kingdom Viridiplantae; phylum Streptophyta; class Magnoliopsida; order Solanales; family Solanaceae; genus Solanum; species Solanum clarkiae. The sequence goes on from JAABOM020020557.1 coordinate 9,004, forward strand.
ACGAGTTATTTTAACTACAAAAAAAATGGCTTTGTTAATGAAATTAATAATATGCTCATACATCAACTTTTTAATGATGCTAAAATTTATACTGGAATTGATGAAACTATAGAATCAACAGATCAATGTCAATTTGAGAACTTCTTATACACATTAAATCCTGATAATTTACCCCCAAAATTTGAAAAAAGATTGTCAAGTTATATTGTTGAGAAACTTAAATTCTTCCGAAGGATAATGTAATGGAACACGATTAATATGTCATAATTCTAACCAACATATTATTAATGCTACTATAGCCAGCTGTGACTTCAAAAATAGACATGTATTTATTGCAAGAGTACCATTATTAGCAACAGCATATGAAAAATTGCCTATTGCTTTTAAAAGAACACAATTTCCAATTCGGCTATGTTTTCAATGACAATAAACAAAGCTCAAAGTTAAATTCTACATTTCATGGAAATTTATTTATGTGAATCAATTTTTTCACACGGTCAACTCTATGTTGCTTTATCCGAGCAAAAAGTTCAAAAAAGGTCAAAGTACTAATATGTCCTTCTACAGTTGAAGATACAAACAATCATTCTACATATAATATAGTGTACGAGAAAATCATTCAAAAAGTATTCACATAAAATCATCATGCCCCTATCATTATAAGAGGTTCGTGAAAGAATCTTTGTGTGGCCTGGAAGATAGATTATTATGAGTTATAGTTGATATTAATTGCAATGCCCCTGTCATTGCAAGAGGTAAGCTAAATTGGTTGGGATTAAACTTTCAATTTGATTTATTTCTTTAGTCAACTATAGTTTGACACTCTTATTTATCTTTTTTTTAAGTGATACACCAATTAGTTTTACTTTGTAGATGAGTTTTCCTTTCTCTGCCTGTATCACACTATTAGTATCTCTGAGGCCTTGGAGGACCCTCATTAGGACATTTGAATTTGTTTAAGCTATGGGGGCCCAGTGTCATGTGCAAAGTATAAAGATGATATGACTTGCAAAATCTAAAGTGTTCCTTTGAGTCTTAACATAACTCATGGTTTTTAATAGTTAGTTATTAGTGCCTGATTCTGACAGTTAACGGTCCTATGCTTCACAAATAACTATAATTATTGCCCCTTTTAGAAAAGACACTATGCTTGATGGTTGTGATGAATTATTCTTGATTTGATCTTGTGAGTTTTGCAGTTGTAAAGGCAGTGAAATACTATACTCTTAGTTGTGACTCTATTCAGTTCCTGATGCCTGTTTCTCTTTATGTAGTATATGTATTGTACTGTTTAGTTCAAGAGACACAAGACGGTATATATCATACTTTACTTTTTCATATGTGTGAGTGATGTTTCCATTCTTTCGTTCTTCTTGACGATCTATTGAAAGAAGCTAGAATTGAGTGTAAGCATTTTCAAATGTTTTTCTGACTTTGTTAACCAGCTGTTTATGGATTGCTCTTTTTGGTGGTTCCTTCTCTGATTTGTTATGTGAAAAAGTATGCAAATTGAGAAGACTTTAGTTTACGTCTCAACTTTTCTGTCAAGCTTTTTCTGCGTCTGGATCCAGCATCTGGAGAAGCTTCAAGAAACATCCTTTGTCACATTGCCAACTTAATATAAGTATGTGCTTGTTTGAAAGAATGTTATTCAGTATCCCTTTACCATATCAAAATTGGTTAAATACGCATTTTCTTTTGTTATAGGTAATGAATGCAGCATCATATTGTCTATTGATGCTAATAATTTGACATCCCTAAGCTAACAGTACTTGCTACATTTTTTGATAGATTTGCTCCAGATACTGCTATATGTTAACACGACAAGCAATTCTAACTTGGATAACACTTGAATTACTAATTGGGAGGAGAAGAAGTTCAATCTTCAACTATGGTATGACAAATTCGTTAAGATCTTAACTCTTATCAACAACGAGGAATATGTATACTACCTGAGCAGGCTGGTAATGTGTCAATAAGCTTTTTTGCAATTAAAAATGTCAATGAATCATTTTGCAAGTTAACTTGTCACTTTTTCTTTTTAATTGGTATTGAATCATGTTTGTTTCATATATACAGATAAATCAAGAAGCATATGTGTGTATTTGTTTTATGAAAAATAGCCTAAACTAGGTTAAAGGCAACTCCTTTGTAGCAACAAGTGTTCTGTTCTTGAGTGGGGCATTTAATTTGAAGTTTTCTAGGGTGTTCGTATTTTTTATCTTTAGCTTATCGATATTCTGTTAATTTGGGAGAAGTTGAGATTATTTCTGAGCTCAAAAATCTTTCTTGTTGATTGTTTCTTGTTTCTTTATCATTGCTATTGTAGGCTCTGGTATTTTTTTTTAATAAAAGAGATAATTTGTCTCCTCTTATATATTGCAGCAGCTGGTTTTGGCAATGGCTACATCTGTTTGGGACATATTTAAGGCCTGAATGTTTGCTTGGTGAAGGTAGATTTGCACGTATTTATAAAAGTCTGCTACAAAACACCGGACAGGTAGGTGTTACTTTATTAACATGTAACTTTGTAATACAAAAGCAAATCATTAGCCAACTTTAGGTTAGATCTAGCAAATGTTAGCATAGGATAACTATTTACAGAAGCATATGTTAGCTTAGGAAAGAATAATTTAAATGTCAAAATCTTCAATGGCATACTAACTTGCAATTTCACTCCTGTTGTGTCGAGATGGTTTCTTCGCAGGTGGTTACTGCACTTTCAGAAGGGCTGATACATTTTGGCAAACTATCATTGCATCTTTAGGAAAATTTGATATTATAGAAAACAATTTTAATTTGAAATGTTCTTACTTTTGATAACCAAGATATCATGTTGGGCCCTTGCATTGCACGGGCTGGCCAATCTAATATATTTATATTTATATTATATATTAGAATGAATCTAAGGATTACCAAGGGCAAAATTATCATTTTATACTAATAAAATATCTATTAAAAGAGATATCAAGAAAACTAAATAGTTATAGAAATATGTTTTATAAAAAGATGAAATGGATTATGATGTTGTAATGACCCTCCAGGTTATTTCAGTGATTTCGCGAATATTTTATCAATTTGAGAATTTTTCTAGTGACCCCGAGCTAGTTGCAATTTATTAGTGTTGATGGTTCGGTCGTTGGCTGAATCGCTCGACATTTATGTAACTTTTCGAGTTAAATGAGAGATTGTAACTGTAAAATGAATTTTTAGGGAAATTCCTAGTAAATAGCCTCGGAGTAAAATTCTGACAATTCCATCAGCTCGATAACAGTCAAATTAGGCTAGGAGCATGCTCGGTGTAACTATATCAAGCTTTGCAAATTTAGCCGCAGGAACAGATCAATAATTAACTTTAGTCAACGTCCTTGCTAACTGTGCCTCAAATGGAAATTTTAACCGCACCATTGGATCTGGAATGCCAATTTTAGTCTAGGAGGACCTTTTGTTTGATTCCCGAGGCTTCCGGGTGTATTTTGGTCCATTTGATAGAGTTAGATATTTGAAATGGACCCATATTGGGATAAAATGATCTCCAATAAGAAATTCGACTACACCACTGAGTCAGGAATGCCCCGATAAGATTGCATATATGAATTATATTTTTGTGACTTAGGATGAGGCCGAAGCATCGAAATTAAGTTTGAGCAGTCACTGAAAAATCTAAGGAGGCACTGATGTGGCCTAACCAGAATCTGCCACGTGGCAGGTGGTGTAACAGGTCTTAAATCGCTGCAATTTTCAGAAAACTTTAGAAACGAATGTCCAACTTTGAACTGTGATTTCTCCTTCGATTTTTATCAGATTTAGCTAATTCAAAAGCCTAACTTGTATATTCTTTTTGAGAAAACATTATGGGAGCTTTGGAAATTGATTTTGGTACGTCGTTTGAGGTAAAAATCCGACGTTTTGCTGATGTATCCTATTGTTATTTTCAAAAATTTCAGACATGTGATTTCTTATTCATTTTGAATTCGAATTTAGTAAAACTTGAGTCTATTTTGTGTACTTTTGCGAGGTGCATATCATAGTAATGTCGAAATTAATTTATAGAGCTTCGTTTGGGGTTAAAATGATGTTGTAGCTGCGGTTTATGTTGTGATTTTTCGGAAAACTTCGAGTTAAGATATCTCGGTCATTTCTTATTGAAATTTAATGAAATTTAGGTCTAAATTGTACTACTTTTCGAGACCTACGTCGTGGTGTATTCGAATTTCATTGAATTGACTATATTTTTACAAAAGTTGGCCGAGAAGCTGTTGTACATATGTGTACCTTCCAATAAGAAATATCTTTTGTTTTTGGATTGTTTCTGACTGTTTTGAACCTCGTTTTGAGCACAGTTTATGGATATAGATTCAGGGTGACGTAGAGCTCATTTTACAGGGGTTGGTTTGGTATTTGGGCGTGGGCCTCACTTTCTCTGTTTTAGTCGTAATTGACCTATTTTCCCCCGTTTCTTGAGATATTATAGCCAAAACAGTCATAATTATATTGTGATTCATACTTGGATAGTTGAGTGGCATTTGGAAGCAGCCAGGGAGGAAAAACTCGTGTGGACTGATCCAGAGCGTGTGGACTCGCCTTTCAGGTAGGCTAGGCTTCCTTAAACCTTAGGCTGAGCAAAAATGTGTGGTTGTTTGAGTTAAGATGTGTTGCATATGACTGCACAAGGTACTATATTAGCTGTAAGCTATTGTATTAGTTGTCTTCTGGTTTGGTTAAACTGAGAAAAGATCTGGTAAAGGCCGGATATAGGTTGATGTCAGGTAACACATATGTACTCTGGCTTGACTCTTATGTGTGAGTGTGGCCTGGTGCTACAGAGGTATGGTAGTTATGATACTAGTTGTTCACTATACTTTGTGCTGAGGACCTGCTATGGTATACTTGGTTCTGATAACCCTGATTGTTCTAGATACCTGTGATACAACTGTGACTGCCCTGTTATTCTGGATACTTGTGACTAACTAATTGTGATATACTTGTCTCTAGTTAAACATGATTCAATACAGTTTTCTGTGACACATGCCTAGATATACAATTGTTAGCCATTATACACTTGCTAACTTTACTTGATACTAGGTAACATGCTATATCCCAAGAAATGGGATTGTTTGTGTCTTTGACTAGGCATTGTGACTCTTGACATGAGATATGATGCTGCTACACCTCTGTTGAGATAGAGAGGAGGTATTTGATTCTGTTAAGAGATGTATGCCTTTTCTTATGGGATTTATTGGGTCATTTGTAGTTGAGACACTGATTGTGTGAGTTAGCCCTTAAGACTACCATTTGTAGAGGAGTTTGTTACATTACTAGTGAGCCGGCACAGAGTTTCTTGGGTGAGTTGTCTCCCTTATCAGCTAGATTGCATGTCATTCTGCCCGGCGGACTGGTTACACTCACTAAGGAGCCTGGACATTGTTGGTCTAGTTGTGATTATTCTAGATACTTGCCATGTCACCAGTTGGGTATGTACTTGTCAACAACTAGACATAATTCTACACTACTGCTGTTGAAACATACATTTGGGTTGACTGCTTGTCCGCCTACTAAGTTGTCGGATACTAAGAGACCTTCTATATTCTAGGAACTGATTCTGTCTGGTACTCCTGATTGTGTGATGAGGGGATCACCTAAAGTCCAACACAGAGTGCTAAAGGTATCGCCTATAGTTCAGCACAGGGTATAGTCTTACATTCGTAATTGTGTGCTGAGGGGATCACCTATAGTGCAACACAGGGTGCTGAAGGTATTGCCTATAGTCAAGCGGAGGGTATAGTCTTGCAGTCGTGATTGTGTGCTAAGGGGATCACCTATAGTCCAGCACAGGGTGCTGAAGGTATCGCTTATAATCCAGCACAGGATATAGTCTTACATATTGCACTCGTGATTATGTGCTAAGGAGATTACCTATAGTCCAGCACTCGCTTATAATCCAACACAGGGTATAGTGTTACATATTGTACTCGTGATTATGTGCTGAGGAGATTACCTATAGTCCATCACAGGGTGCTAAGAGTATCACTTATAGTCTAGAACAGGGTATAGCCTTTCGTATGGCACTCCTAATTATGTGCTGAGGGGATCGCCTATAGTCCAGTTGAAATGACCCCCAAAGTGCTCGAAGATGTGCCTCGAAAATGCTCAAAATTTTAATTTCTATATATCTAAAAATTCATTCGTTATTTCGAAAATCCAACTTCATATTCTTGTTCACGGGGTCAAATAGAGTGGGGAATGGGTCTAACCCCTGATTTATAAGCAATCAAATCGAATTATGATTTTTCAAGTGAGACTGAAAACAGTGGGCTTTCCGCGTAGCGGAACCAGTACAATTTTGGTGACTATTTTCCCAACTCGGTCCAAGAATTTTAAGTCTTGGGTCTAAGTATTCCCGTACATGAAAATACTTATACTTAGCCATATTTCACCCCCATATCATCCTAAATATTCCCCACTACTCATTAAAACACTTAGTCTTATATTTATATCAAAATTCAAGTTTCAAACCCTCATCCGGATCTCAAGATTCTCCTTCAAGCTGCAAGTCTTCATCTCCGATCTTCTTCAAGGTTTATCCAAAAGCTAAGGTATGTGGCTTTCTTTCATGGGTTCCTTTCACCCATGATGCCCAAGCTTTTTTTTACTCAAAATTGCATGATTTAAAGTTGATTTATAAATGGGTCTTGCATATTATGAAATTCACTACACACTATATTAAAGCTTTATGAAAAATTATGACTGTTTTTCCATATTTGGGCCTATGAATCTAAGACCTAATGTAAGGTTTGATGAAGAGTTTTGATGTATATTGCTTGAGGGTGTTACCAAGTATCTATTAAAGGTTTTACAATGAATTTACTAGCATGATTTCACTCTTGAATTGCATGGTTTTACACTAGCACTACACACCCTCTAAGTGTTTGATAAAATGTCCAACCAGGGTTTATTGAGGAATTGAAGGCCCAATGCATGTCTTATGATTTGAACGATGTTATGATGATTATATGATGATGAAATTGATGTATGTATATGATGATGAAGGGAGTGTATATCTATGATATTATCTCTGTAGTGTTATATGTTGACCATAACCTTGTTGAGGGGTTGGTACCTTGACCACTTTGATAGAGGGTGTTAAGTCCATTAACCGCGTTGAGGGGTTGGTACCTTGACCACTTTGATGAAGGTTGTTAAGTACATTAACCGTGTTGAGGGATTGGTACCTTGACCACTTTGATGGAGGGTGTTAAGTCCATTAACCTTATTGAGGGGTTGGTACCTCGACCATTACCAAGGGGGTGTTAATCCTTAGATTCCGAGTACTAGTTGCTTGTTCTATGATGATGGTCTATTCTTATCTACTAATATGTTCTATATAAGCATTGTTTACTTCAAGTATCATTCATACATGTCATATTGATCGTGTGCTATCTATTACTTATGATTATGCATTTTGATCATGTTGCTTATCTCTTGTTACATTGCATCCCTACATACTTAGTACATTCAAACGTAGTAACACATACTCTATGCCTACATGATATCACCATGTAGGAACCGGATCTCCATTTGGCCATCCTTCTCCTCCACGTGGCTAGTGCGATTGTCTCTCAAGCTAGTTAGTGAGTCCTCCATTCCGAGGAAGTTGGTCTATGTTTCTTATGATATATTGATACTTTCTTCTTTATTGTTAATTTGACAATGAGGGTGAGTCCGGTTGCTTTATCTTGGCCACCGCTAAGTATCTACGTTTAGAGGTATTGTTGGATAAGTTGTGTATTATGCTTGAACTTTGATTATCTATGATATTTAAGCATTACTCTCTCTTTTCTCTTTCCCTTAGCCCCAATTTTTCTTGTCTATGTTTCTTATGTTGTTTTGTCTTGCTTCTGTGACCAAGGATGTGTGTATGATATGCTAAGAGGCTTGATTGGGGTTCCTTCGGGTTCTCCATTCACCGATCACGTCTAGGCCCTAGACTTGGATCGTGACACCTGTACTGGGTGCTGAGGGGATTGCCTATAGTCTAGCATAGGGCAGGATCTGCAATCCGGTTCCAGATCCAGGCACCTACTAAGTCATATCTGTGGTTCGAGTTACGACTTCTATGTTCCTCTCTTGCCATCAGGGTTGGGTTACTAGTTCAAATATGATTAGGTGGTTGAAACCTCTGTCGTCAGTTATTGATCCGTGTATCCTGCACCTATACACATCCTGATTGTTTGTGGGTGTACCCTTTGGGGTTATGTGGGCTCAGGGGGCATCCAAGCTTAGACACTAGGGCCTTACAGCCACGTACAACTGACCCTTGTTCTGGTGATACGGAGAGCTGGGCTCTATGATGGTTCTAAGGGATTCTGTTATGATCTGTCGATTCTATATTGTGTGTAGGTGTACCTTCTGGGTTTATGGGAGACCTGTCGGCATACAGGCATAGATATTAAGGCCTTACACCTGCGTACAACACTATGTCTCTATCCCATGATAGTTTTGGTTTGGACCTACTCGTGTTTCGTAGTTAGTATCATTGCACACCACTTAAGTTGGTTCAGTTGGGGTTTGATGATTTTCTATACATGCTTACTCCTTCATCGGAGTTCTGATTTGCTACATTTACTGCAGTTCTCTATATTTGAGTCTTCTATATTTACATACTTCATTCGATCGGTCAATGATACCTACTGGGTGCCTATTACCGGTACTTACTCCTACATTTCTACATCTTCTCATGGTGTAGGTCTAGGTACTAGCCACAATTGCTGAGTTAAGATTTCGCAGAAGATTTATGAGACATTGATGAGCATTAGCAACTCTAGATATTCTGCAGTCTCCTTCTATTTTGACAGCCATCTTTTGTATTCAGACATTGGCCTTGTACATATATAGTTTGGATTGTATGTGTGGATTGTCATTCAGGTTATATACGCAGGTATGTATATTTTATCTTGAGTATATAGTAGCTCTGTACAGTTGATTTTCAGGTTCTGGGTAGGTTCAGTTATTTATATTGTTATGTTTGTTATGGTTTGACTAGAGAGATAGGACAGATACCTTGCGGCTTGGGTAATGGGCTTGCCTGTAGGTGGGATCTAATAGGCATCATCATGACTGGGACCGGGTCGTGACAAATTAAGGGTAATTTCATATTTACAAGAAAAAAATAAATAATTCTAGAAGAATCTTTTAACAAAAAGATGAAGCATGAGGAATTCAAAGATATATCTATCATTCTACCTTAATTTATTAAAATATTATATATTTTGTATTACCCTTGTTCTCTAAATCCAATCGATAAGGTTAAACATTCAAAACAAATTTCATATAGTAACCTTTTTCTAGAAAATTTTTTATTCTTTTTTAAATTATATTTATCATACAAAATAGTCATAATTAGGATGATTAAATATATTTTATAGAATTATTACTAGAAAAATAAGCTTA